>JBBUKS010026094.1:0-11346 GCA_038050645.1 Hedychium gardnerianum
TTTGTAATGGTTGTAGTTGATTATATTTGGATGTAAACAGGGACAATGGACGAAAATTGATGTTGTATGGATGTTTGCATAACTTGTTGATTTTGTTTGTGTGTATTTTTTCATTTCTTATTAAAATCATTGTTTGTGATAATTATATTTGGATGTAAACAGGGAAAATGGATAAAATTAAACTATATATATATATATTTTAAATTTAGTGACAAATTAGCGATGAATATTATATTTCATCGCTAATCTATCTAAAATCACTGTTTATCGAAACAGCGACGGGACCCTAAATAATCGTCGAACGACGGACGTTTATAAGTCCGTCATTGTTAACGACGAAAAATTATAATGTCCGTCGCTTTCCATTCCCAGTATATAGCAACGGAATATTAATTTTCGTGGCTGATGGCGATGAGTGGAATGACATGTATACAAGGGACGGAGATAGATGACAACATAGTCTTATTTGAGAGTAGATGTGGTCGAAGTTAAGGGTGTTAATCTTCTAGAGATCCAGTCGGCTAGTAATTGAGAAACCACATGCAAGTGTTTTAGAGTTTTGTAGTTTAATCAATCAACTAGTGGCTAAGAAATTCAATACCTCAAGAGTTTTAGAGTTTGTGATTTGTTTAGTCAATTGGTAATTCGAGAGAAGTTGATTGGTGGCTTAATACCTCATTTGTAGTCTATTTAAGAAGAAGTTAATTGATGAATAAAATTCAATCAATTGATGACTTAGACCATATTTGAAAAATAAGAAGAAGGCTTGCCAGTCAACTACTCAATCGATTGAGGTTCATTTGGTCAAGAATAAAAATTTCTAATCGAGTGGAGTAGTCAACTCAACACCAATTAATTGACTGATGCTATAACAACAAATTTAAAAGCAATTGAAGATAGAAGGCACAACGATAGGATTTGGATAAGATATTATAAATCAATTAGCTGATGGTTGACAAAAAGTTGACTGATGATTGTGACATTAGTATAACAACAATATTCAAGAAGAAGGCTATAAGAGAAGCTCGAGAGGGGCTATAAAAGGAACAACTATCAAGTGCAAACAACCTCTATTGTTTATTTTTATTCTCATTTGTATCTTCTATATTTGCTAATTTGAAAGAGATTTCTCTACCTTCAATATTGCTGAGAAGGATAACGAAATAAGTGTTTTCAAGAATGATCCACCTAACGAATCATAAATAATCTTTTAGAGCCTAGGGATTGCAGAAACATGTTAAACCATCTATGTAGGATCAAAAAAGCGCTAGAGGGAGGGGTGAATAGCGCTTGTAGCTTTTTCACATTTTTTGTAAACTTAAGTTAAAGCAGCGAAATTAAAGAAATAGAAATAGAACAAGCTAACACGTTTATTTTACTTGGTTCACAGCCCGGCGACTGCTAGTCCAAGGCCCATACCCGTTGAGTGCTTTCGTTAGGCAATCCACTAAGAGTTCGAACAATTACAAATATCAAGTACAAAATAGACGACACAAATGAAATTATACCGATAACAGATTAGGGTAGTAGCTTGAGTGTTGGTTGTTGGAGCAGCGTTTTGGTGTCGTAACGAAGGCTTTGGAGCAGCACATGAGTATGAAGATTGTCAAGAATAGTGTTGATCATCGTCGTCGAGCCCCTTTTTATAATATCTCTTCACCTGATCCGATCCCATGAACTCGAGATCAGTTTTCGAGATTTGACCTTTATCGATCGACTGATCCTCTAAATCTTCCCGACTTCTCATCCAAATTCTTTGGCTTTGAATCAGATTTGGTTCGATCAGCTGAACCCCATGGTTTCGTCGACTAAACCTCTAACTCTTCCTTGGCTTATTTGATCAGCCCACGAACTTATCCATGTGGTTCAGTCGACTAATTCCCTTGATCTATTCGTTGATTGAGGTTGCTTTCTGATTCTGAAATTTCTGGGATTCAGTCAACTGAACAACATGTTCGGTCGACTGAACATACTTAATTTCCAAAAATGTTGGTCCTGCATCACAGAGTTAGCACAAATAATAATATGAAATGTATTTTGACAGTGCTACCACTGTTCGATCCTGACTTTTAGATTTCTAGTGAAACCCTAGGTCAGACTGACGCTTACTGTTCCCTTTCTTGGGAATGCATCATAACCCACTCCTCTTAAGAGAGTATACTTGTAGCCAAATATCCGGTCCTCCAAACCTGTTTGGATTTTTTCTTAGTATCCGATCTTGACCTCCTATTCTTCCCACTAGACGTCCAGTCTGTAACCCGTCTAGACTTCTGCCTAGTGTCCTTGACCCCCAGGACTTCTCGCCTAGCTAGGACTTCTACCCAACGTCCTCGATCTTCCAAGTCTTCTGCCCAGTTACCTTGACTAGGACATCTTTGCCTAGTCCACACGACTAGGTCTTCTTTGCCTAGTCCAACTGACCAGGACATTTTTTGCCTAGTCCAACTGACCAGGACATTTTTTGCTTAGTCTCAACTAGGACTTTCCTGCACACTTAGTCAAACTTGTTAGATCACAATAACTCTTAACTTTGAACATTTGCCAATATCAAAACTCAAGTTTGATTAGCTAGTGCTTTCAGCACCAACACACAATTGTCGTCAAAGAATAAAATATCGATCACACAAGAACTATTGATTAAGCACTGATTGAGGTTGTGAACTAGTTATCTAGACAATCGAAGGTTGGTTAAGTTCACAAACGAGAAAAAGAGAGAGTTGAGAGAAGGAGAGAGAGAAATTGAGAGAGAGAGTTGAGGGCAATGGAGTTGTTGAGAGAGAGAAGTCTGAATTGGGGGAAACAGATCTAGGATTTCGGTTTTGCTATAATGGTTGTTGATATCTTAAGTATTGTTTACTTTCCTATCTCTATCTATATTCACATGTAAGGTGTCCTATCCAAATTATCGATACGGATTCGGGAGAATTATACCGGCATGCTTACCCAAACTTAACACCTCTTTGTAAGGTGATAATGCTAGAAGTCCACTTCGCACGATTACCCCTATCACTAGGGCTCCACATTTCATCTAAATTATCGCCTATATTCTATGACATCAAATTGGGATAAATCCATTAAGCTCTAAGATAATTATCCCTTTGTGGGAAGACGATTTAATTCAAAGTGATAATTCTAGAAGTCCGCTTTGTGGGATTACTGATAATCATCATTTTGTTGTGATAATTAGGCTCCTATATTCATGCTTTTTGATCTCTCATGTGTTTAAATTAGCATTTATATCATATTTCATGAGTTGGACTCATTTTAGGGTCTTAATGCAATTTATCCTTTATTTGTGGAATTATGGCTAATAATTTGAATGTGGTCTTTGTAGGCAATCAAAGGGCCATGGACTCGAGTCTGATCAATCCAAATGAGGCTTTATTATGAGATTAAATAAGGAGATCCAATCTAATTTAATTTGGACCATCCATTTAAGATTCAAGGAGATCTGAGCAATCCATCAAGGTCTGGTCCATCCAAGCTCAAGGGAAAGTAGATCATTACCATTGATCAAGATTTGTAGCCTTTGATCCAGATCTGAAGTAATCACAATCGTTGGATCAGATCTGGGTTCATTTCCACCGTTGATACAAATCTGGAGGTGTTCAAATGAGAAGCTACAGTGAACTTGGGAGATCGTCAAGAACAGGGGGCGTGAACAGAGCTTTTCATCCGCGATCCCGTCTTCTTCCTCCATCACCACCGCTGGCCACCGGAGCTCATCCACCTTCATCCATTGAGGTCAAGAGATTCTCCTTCCTCGTCCATAGACCACCAAAGAAGCAAGGGGATTCCCTACTTCCTCTAAGCATCATCACCGAGCTCCGACCATTTTCATCGTCCGACGCCATTCCACCTTCCACCACCGTCTACTCTTCCATCTCCTTCATCACACTTATATTAGGGTTAAGGGGATTCCCTTCCCTATTGATTTCATCTTCCTCAGCCACTTCCGACCATCTTCATTTCAGCCACTGCCGTCGTTGCCAAATCTGATCCGTCAGCCATTGCTGCTGGAGTTGTTGGAGAGGAAAGGGGTTTCCCTACTTCTTTAGGAGATCTAGTGACACCTTTCTCTCACACAATTCGCCACTAATTCCATCCCGAATGGAGCAATTGTCGATCACCATCATCGCCGAGGTTTCTTCTGCGATCCGATCTGATACAAGTTAGGGGAAGCCCTAGCTTGATCTGTGAGCATCATTCTGATCTTTAGATTTCCCTATTGTTGATCTATTTCATGTAATCAATTGTTAGCAAAATGTTGGTTTAATTCCTTGCATTTGAATTTGAATATGTTTGAGTGCTAGTTTTGCTAATTTGCAGTTTGGTGTTCTTTAATATTACTGTTCAGGTTTAATTTCTACATTGCAGTAGTTAGGTTAGTTTAGATGCCCTATTTCTTTCAAATGTCACAATTAGATTGCATGTGTAGTATAGTTTCCTTATTTTCTCGTTTATGCAAGTAGAAGTTAGGTTTTGTTATATGCTTAAGTTTCGCCAATTTCTTTGTACTTCTTATATTTCCTTGCAATTTTAGATTAGAATAGATTAGGTTTATCTCCATTGTCATCAGTTTAGGGATCTCAAACCAAACCCCCATTTCTAATAAATTGATCCTAAGATTTCATCTTTGCTACATTCCTTGTGAGAGACGATCCGGGCTATTCCCTATGCTATATTAGTGTAGAAAAGGGTATGACACACGATCTTATCAAAATTGATAGACCATGTATGTCGTACTTCACGGTTACAATTCAAATGAATATTGAACCCTTCTACACTAATGTAGCATAGAGATGACTCGGGTAGTCTCCCAACTTCCAATGAATGTAGCTAATGCAAGAAAGTCTTAGGATTAGTTTTATTTGAAAATGGAGTTTGGGGTTTAGATCCTAAAGCTAATGACAATAAACATAAACCTACTCTAATCTAATCTACATGAGCATAAAGCAAAGTACCCCTAATCTATTCATGACAATGGAATTAAAGCTAACTACATTACAACAAAATCAACTAGTTAACGAGCACACTAATCTACAATTCATCAAGAAAGACATTGCAAACAACGAAACTGATGAAATTGCAAAACTAAAACAAAGTAAGTGGAAGAAACAATTTATTGAACACAGTGTGAGCGTGAATCAACTAAGCTCAAGTACATGCAATATTAAGCAAGGGAATGATCAATTACAATCAATTAACATGAATCAAGCTAAGCATCCAAATCTGAACCAAATCTAAAACATGGGATGTTTGATCTATTACAATTCATCTAACAATGTTGACAGGTGGCTCATATCTGAGTGAAGGCCAATGCGAGGGATGTCACAGATAAAAAGAAGGAGATTGACATGATTGTGCTTGGAAACGACACAATTGGTATACAATGTAACATATCTATTTGGGTATAGATAAGTTGTCACTCCACATGTGAATGTCTCAAAATTGTTGAGCAAATATCATGAAGGAAAATGCTTAACTCCGTAATGACACCTATACAAAATTTTGTAAGAGTTCCTTAAAAGTAATAAGAATGAGTCTTTCCATAAAAATATGATAGTCATGACTTTTCAAACTAATCAATTTGTATTTCTTCAAATCAGCTAATCAAAATAACTCGGCTTCTTTCCATGTTTCAATCTAATTGACTTTGATCTCTCCATACATATTGGACATCCTAAAATCCCAGTAGTACTCTATCTTGATAGCATGTCATAAGTCAGAAAGTCATTTATGGTCCAAAGAAGAGCATCCTTCATTACAAACATCTGATTAGTATAAGCATCATATATAGAAAAATCTTGATCATATAGTTGTTTCAGCTCTACAAATAGTGGTTTTATATACACATCTATTAACTTATTCGAATTTTGCAGGTCAGGCACAACCAATGTTAAAAACATATACAGTGTTTTCATGCACATCCTGAGTGGAGTTTTATACGAAGTTAATATAACTGGTCAACAAGAATAATTTCTTCCTGATTTTCCAAATGGAGCAAATCCGTCAGCACAGAGACCTAACCTAATGTTTCGAGTCTCTTTCGCAAATTTTGGATATATTCTATCAAAAATTTCCAAGCCTCTACATCTGATGGATGACACATTAGCTCCCCTTCTGTTTGATGATTTACATTCCAAGTCATGTGTTCAGTAGTGGTCTTTGATGCATAAAGCCTTTGTAATCTAGGAGTTAAAGGCAAATAAAATAATTAACTATATGATTTACGTCGTTGTTCACTCCTTCTGGTGCTCTTGTACCTAGCTTGATTATGGAATTTAAAAACCTCTACATCTTCATCATCTCCCTAATATAGCATACAACCATCTCTGTAAACATCAATTCTTTCCACCTGAAAATCTAATTCTTTCACAAGTGATTTCATACTATAAAAATCATTAGGCATTATGTGATCACACAACAATGTCTGCCTTGACATTCAACATTATGTGATCATGCGATAATGTCTTACACATTATGCTCTACCTTGACATTCAACAGTCTTGCGATGAGAGATAATTTAGTGTGACTATCATTATCAGCCCACAATGGTTCTTCTATAGCACTCAACACTTCATGAAATCGGAGATATGCTTCATTATTCGTATTTTTATCTACACCTAGTACTTCTACCTCCTCCAATGGTGATGCATAAGTAGAAAATATTTGTTCAACTATTGGAGGACAACTAGAACTTGCACCAGTCAATTCAGGAATGAAATCCTGACCCGTTGCTTCAACTATCATCCTCTGATATGAATTTAATTGATCATAATACCTCTGATCTCCACTAACTTAGACTTGTATGTTTTGCCCATAATCCTCATCAGATACGAACGGTTCGTCATGACATGTCCAATTAGAGTAATTGGCGGTAAAAACAAATCAACAAAAAATGTTCTGAAACTTTATTGCAGTGTAAATATTTACCATTGTGACACTTTCTGCATGGACATCTTATCTTAGTGTCATTTATATACTCAACATTACTAGATGGAAAATTCAAAAATTATTCCAACCCAGTCATAAACTCTTCAGTTAAATCCCGACGTTCAGGTAAATTCTTTTTATACATCCAACTCCTTTCATTCTACATTTTACCTACCAATTTAGTAATACATTAATAAAAACTACTACACAAAAAACTAGACAGTACACTAATGGTCAATATGTAATTAGTTCACATACAAATGGAGAAACACATATAGCAAAGAAAATAAAAATATGAGATAGTACACTAATGAAAACATTAGACTATAGTACACTAATGATCAATATGTAATGGGTGTAGGTACACCTAACAAAGTCAATAAAGACTAGTGTCTCTTCAAACACGTCAAATATAGACATGTACAAACAATATTACGAAATCAACAATCAAATTTAAAGGTCGACAAACAAATATATGTGTGGGCTCGTGACCATCAACATACCATATCTCACGGCCAGCTCATGGCCAGTGACAAGCCGGAGACAGTCGCGGACAGCCAAGGCTAGCCGCAGTCGGGCAGCGGTTGGGCGCGGCCAGCCTTGTCCACGACCAAGTGCGGCCAACCTTGTCCAGGGTTGTCCGCGGCAGGGCTCGACCAGCTAAGGCCAGCAACGATCGGGTGTGGCCAGCCAAGGCCAGTCGCAGTCGGGCGCGGCTAGCCAAGGTCAGCCGCGATTGGGCGCGACCAGCCAAGGCCAGCCGCGACCCTCTTGCTAGGCAGCGGGCAACCGACCAAGGCCAGCCGTGGTCGCCCGTGGCCAGCCTTGGTCGCCCGCGGCCAACCAAGGCCAACCGCAGCTAGCCAAGGCCAACCGCCACCAACCAAGGCCGGCTACCCATCGGATAGGAGAGAAGAGGGTAAGGGGAGAGGGATCAAAGCTTACTAGTTGGAGATCATCGCCGTCGTAGGGAATCGTCATCGCCAGCCATCGAGAGGAGAGGAAAAGAGGGTTAGGGTAAGGGGGGAATCAGGCTGATGTTTAGAGTTTTTTGGCGACAAAATAATATTCGTCCCTAAATTCATCACCAATTGGCGACGAATACAAGATTCGTCGCCAATTGGCGATGAATCCATGTGTTCGTCGCAAATATATTAAGAAAATTATCAAAAAATATGTTTAAAAAATTAAAATTGAAATTTAATAAAATTATGTCTAATTATAACATATAATATAGGAATGAGTGATTTTTTGAACATGAATGTGTTTGAAATATTTAATTCATGTTCAAAAAATCACTGATTTTAATATTTTCGATCAAATTATTGTTTGAGGGCATGAACATAATCAGGAGAACTAGACAAATACATAGGAATTGATTTCATGTCATTCCAAGTTCTCTAGGTCCATTAACCAATTTCAGACACATTTATTTTTTATTTTTAATTTTGGATAAATCTGCGATGAATCCATGGATTCATCATAGATTTGGAAACGAATCCATAGATTCATCATAGAATTGGCGACGAATCCATAGATTTATTGTAGAATTGGTCCAAAATAATAATAATAAAAAATTTCAAAATTGGTTGATTAACCTAGAAAGTTCGAAATGACATGAAATCAGTTCATATGTGTTCATCTAGTTCTCCTGATTATTTCCATGCCCTCAAACATCAATTTAACCCAATATATTAAGATCAGTAATTTTTTGAACACGAATTGGATCTAACCATTTTAATCGATAACTCTTTTTAGTATTTTTATAACTAAGTCATCAGTCGATTGAAGTTCAACTAATTACTTAGCTATGAAAAAAATATATTGGGTCAAATTGATATTTGAGGGTGTTGAAATAATTAGGAGAACTAGAAAAATACCTAGAAACTAGTTTCATGTCATTCCAAGCTCTCTAGGTAAATCAACCAATTTCGGGGGAATATATTTTTTTTGACCAATTCTGAGATGAATCCACAGATTCGTCACATATTTGTCCAAAATAAAAAATAAATATGTTCAAAATTGATTGATGGACCTAGAGAGTTTGAAATGATATGAAATCAATTCCTATGTGTTCATCTAGTTCTCTTGATTATGTCCATGCCCTCAAATAATAATTTGACATAAAATATTAAGATCAGTGATTTTTTGAACATAAATATGTCCAAAATATCCAAATCATTCTCAAAAAATCACTGAAAAAAAATATATTAGGTCAAATTGATGTTTGAGGGCATAGACATAATTAGGAGAACTAGACGAACACATAAGAACTGATTTCATGTTATTCCGAGCTCTCTAAGTCCATCAATTGGTTTCATATTTATTTTTTATTTTTAATTTTGGACAAATCTGTGATGAATCCATGGATTTATCGTAGATTTGGGGACGAATTCGTGGATTCCTCACAGACTTGGTCCAAAAAAAAATCCCCTGAAATTGGTTGATTAACCTAAAGAGTTTGGAATGACATGAAACCAGTTTCTGTGTGTTCGTCTAGTTCTCCTGATTATTTTCACGCCCTTAAACATCAATTTGACCCAATATATTGAGATCAGTGATTTTTTGAACACGAATTTGATCTAACCATTTTAATCAATAACTCTTTTTAGTATTTTTATAAATAAGTCATTAGTCGATTGAAGTCCATCTAACTGACTTAGCTATGAAAAATATATATTGGGTTAAATTGATGTTTGAGGGTATAGACATAATCAGGAGAACTAGACGAACACATAGGAACTAGTTTCATGTAATTTCGAACTCTCTAGGTCAATCAATTGATTTCAGGGGAATTTTTTTCCGAACCAATTCTGTGACAAATCCATGGATTCATTGCCAAATTTGTGATGAATTCAAAATTCATCGCAAATTCTGCGACGAATCCATGGATTCATCACAGATTTGTCCAAAATAAAAAATAAATACGTCCGACACCAGGTGATGGGCCTAGAGAGTTCAGAATGACATGAAATCAGTTTATATATGTTCGTCTATTTCTCCTAATTATGTACATGCCCTCAAATATCAATTTTAACCAATATATATATTTTTAGTGATTTTTTAGAATGAATTCGATATTTTGGACACATTCGTGTTCAAAAAATCACTATTCTCAATATTTCATATCAAATTGATATTTGAGGGCATGAACATGATTAGGATATCCTAGACAAATACATAAGAATTGGTTTTATGTTATTCCAAACTCTCTAGGTTCATCAATCGATTTTGAACGCATTTATTTTTTATTTTTAATTTCGGACAAATCTGCGATGAATCCATGGATTCATCGCAAATTTGGCGATGAATTTTGAATTTGTCTCAGATTCTACAACAAATATTGATGTAAGATATAGTAAATAAAATAATAATAAAATATTAAGTGGGGATTAAGAAATAACTTTATAGAATTTTTTAAAGAAATTTTTAGAAATTTTTCAGGATTTAAACAGAATTTATTTGACATTGTTTAAGGGGATAAATTTATTAGGCCTTGAAGGGGCCTATTTGGAATATCAATTAAATTGGAAGTTGATTAATTCCATCAACCTAAGGTTATAAATATTAACCTAAGTTTTAAATTATAAAACCTAAACTTTTCCTCACCTCACCCAAGCCCCCATCTCCCTCCTTCCTCTCTTTCCCAATCTTCAGCCACCGACCGTCCTTCCCTCATCTCTCTTCCGATGCCATCAACCACTGGAGGCAATTCACTGTCACCATCATTCTCCTCGACAGTGCGGAGCCAACTAGCTGCCACCTCTCCCATCGACCGTTGCAGTAGGCCACAACCATAGCCGTTGGAGGAGGCCATAATCCTTGCAAGCAGACCCGTCACCGGTGTTTCCCTCCTCGAGGCTTGCTTTCCCTCTCACGATCGGTCATGAGCAGCTCTCACAGCCACTGCCACTACGTCGATCCCTCTTTTCCAGAGTGTTACTGACTAGGTCTCTACCTCTGGCCACCCTTCCTCCGACCAGAGCTAGGCCAGATTTGGTCTTGACGCTGTCGTTGCTACTTCGGCCTCCTTTGCACAGCCAGCTGGACCGCCATAGAATAGGCTAGATCCGACCATTGTTGCCCCTGTCCTTGTTTCGGTCGATTTTGAGTCTGGTTGGAGCTATTCCAACCACCTTAGCATTGCCGGCTGCTACTTCATAGTAGGTAAGGGATGCTTTGTGGTTTCAGATTTGTGTAAAGATGTTCTTGCATATATCTACAACTATGATTATGAGATGTTAGGTTAGAAGGTGTGATTGAATCTATTATAAAATTGGATTTTGTATGATTAGCAGTAAGTTTAACAAAAATTATGTATTCATGTTAGGGTTGATGTTACCTAGATGTTAGATCTCACTTCTAGGGCTTTATGTAGTAATGGGTTAGTTTAGTTATTTGAACCTATGG
>JBBUKS010026134.1:0-11343 GCA_038050645.1 Hedychium gardnerianum
AAGAACATTTTATTTTTATTAGGCTCGTAGTTTGAGATTGTAACATTTTTATAATTCTTCTATCATAATTAAATTTTTAAACAACATAAGGATGCAAGACTCGCGTTGATTATCAGAGAGATTTGACTCGAGATGTAACTTGTATAAACACTTGCAATTGAGATGAATGTGAAAGTTTTTATGGGATGGACAGTATATGAGATGTTGTCATTATGAAATTTGAGGATTAAATCCTGACTAGTAGTCAAGTTCCTGTTCTCTCCTATGCACTGGTCACTGTTCGAGCTAGCTAGACTAATTCCCGTGATTTACCTCCTCCGTGTTAGTCCTGAGACGAACTGACGGGGACGCTGGGACAAACATTTTACCTTTTTACCATCATGAGATGAACGCGAAAGAGTTATTGTTCAATTGATATTTTGCACTGCTTCAATGAGTTTACTAATTATATAAGACATTGGGGGCATCTCGATTCATCTGGGATGCCTTCATACATGCTAATCTAATCCGACGACGTCGATTTTTATTTTCATCCAAGTACCTCCCGTGTTTCTAGACACCTCCGATGTGTTGATGTGATTGTATTATAGTGAAACTCACCCTTTGCTTTTATTAACTTCGGAACGCTTCTAAATACTCAGCGCCTCCATTGCTTATGTTTATCCTCACAGTTTATCCAGCACAAGATGCCTCCAGTACTTCTTATTTAGGATACCTCCGTTCACCTTAGACATCTCTATTCTTTTGTTCACCAGAGGCGTCTCTAATCAATTGAGACGTCTGGAATACTATTCATTTCAGCTTAATTTTTTACTTTAAACTCTTGTAGACATGTTAGTCTAAATAATAAAAATATCTATAAAATAGAGTTAACTCAAATGCATGAACAATTATATTTTTACAATTTAAATCTTATTTAATCAAGACTAAGATCTAGTTGTCTCAATTTAGATTTTCAAATTAAATCTAAATTGAATCAACTCTAAGAGTACTCATCCTCTCGCTGAATCCTCTCTTCAATTTCTCACCTATATTTACCATTTATAAATTTATCTTCTTGATGTCTAATTTTTTAATCCATAAAAATTTTCTGTCATATGCCCATCTAAATTATAGCCAGTTATCTGATATTAATCAGATTAAACTTTTTGTTAAATATCTAATCCTCTCTAATCTATTTAAACTTTTTACCAATTATTTGATTCACCTAATCTAATTAAACTTTAATTTGATATTTGATTAGTTAGACCGGTCAAATTTTTTAATCGACAGACTTGTCCGTATATTATATATCGTTTTCATGTATGCATATCTTTAAATTATATTTTATTTATTGTTTTGAAATTAGCTGTTTGATATTATCAATTCACAATAAATTTTATATTATATGTTTGGTTAATTATGCACAAGTTACAATTTATATTATACTTGCATAATTGATAAAATTAGAAGTCACTATTTAGATTAATTATAGTTAATAATTGTAAACACAAAACTCCTCATAGTTGATCTTAAAGTTGATTCCCTAATTTTGAATAGAGCAATTATTAATTGTTCTATTAGTTAATATTATCCATCTTATCTAAACTCAAATTTTATTATATATTGATTAATATTAAAAAAGAGTAATATACTAATATTAAAAATAAAATTAAAAAAAAATATTTATAACTAAACTAATTATTTTCAAATAAATGAATCTTTTATTACTAAATTGCATATTAATTTTAATGAAAATGTACTTATTTTATCATTATTTTATTTAATTAATTCGAAGCTAAAAAAAAATATAAGTGTGCACGAAAATAATAAATACGTAGGATAATATATATATATATATATTGCATTTATGTGTATATTAATTTTAGTGAGAATATTATTCATTTTTTTTTTCATATTTGTTGATTTATTTCTGCATTGAATTTTAAGACACTTGGAATAGTCTATATGTCTATTTTCTAATTATTCAATGTTAAAATATCTATGGCCCATTTTATTCAAAGGATATTATAATTTAGAGGAAAAACAATAATAATAATAATAATAATAATAATAATAAAAAGCTTCATGCGAGGCTTTGAAACCGACTTTGACGACTCGTCACCATCTACCAACGAATGTCCCGAATGAGACATGAAATTATTCCTCATCTTGGGAATTTTATGTGGCAGAAAAAAGCTCCACATCCAGTAGAATCCCCAAGCCTTACGCCTTTGATAAGAAACGCATGCACCAGTAGATATGATTAAGCATTTTGTTGATATTCCATGTCTTTTCTTTTCCAGAAATATTCTACAAAAATCCAACAGATATACAAACAGATCGTTTTCTGTTTATCTGTTTCCTGATTCGACTTTGAGTTTCTGTTCTACAATTCTACTGTAAGCCACTGAATTAGAAGCCATTGTTAGCCTTTGCATGGAGAGAAATCATAGAAAAAAGGCATCGGAAAACTGCACAAAACAACAGGTAATGTTTCTTCTTCTTTCTTTTTTTCCCGCTTGTTTGTGTTAATTTTTTCATCTGTTCGTTGTTTGTTTCAAGACTGAGGAGTTTCTGCTTTCGATTCTGCAGATTAACAGGTTAGAATTAGATAAGAAAAAGAGAGATGCTGAGAGTGAGATCGACCAATTATTGTCCCAACTCAATCTCACTGTTTCAGATATCCATTCCCTGCAAAACGAGGTAAAGCTCATTAGATCGATGGGCAAGAATTCGCACGACAGTTGCTCGATAAAATGCGGCGTCGAGAAGGCTTCTTTAGTGCAGGCCGCCGAAGCAGAACTGGAGGTGGCGAAGAAAGAATTGCTAAGCTTTAAGGAAGAAGGTTTCGAGCTCATGGATGAAATGGATGTTATAAGGGAAGAAATACGCCATGTGGCTAAGGAGAAGCAGCGATCGAGCAGCATTAGAAAGAGATTAGAATCCATAGTTGAGCAATTAAACTACGAGCTCCGAAGTTCCAAGTCCAAATTGGAGGTTGCCTCGTCGGCTCAGAAGAGGGCTTCAGATATAGTCTCCGATCTCCCGGCGGATCTGCGACAACTACAGGCAGATAGAGATGCAGCCGAAAGAGATGCAGAGTCGACACATGAAGCAATTGAATTCTTCAGATCGGAACTGATGAAGACAGAATCTAGTGTTTTGTATTTGGAAGAGAGACTTCAAGCAGCAATGGAAGAGATGAAAGCAGCGATAACATTTGAGGCAATTGCAGAGCAGAAGCTGAGGGCAATTGTAGACAGCCACAGTAGTAACAGAGCGAACTCCTCTCTATATGGATCCACTATAACCGTATCTAAGTTTGAGCACTACTTGATCGAGCAAGCTAAGGCAGCTCAGGAGATCGCTGGCCAAAAAGTAGAAGCAGCTCAAGCATGGATAGAAGCATTGGCAACTGGTAAAGATGGGGATCACAATACTCAGAGAAGAAGACTGTCAACCAGTTCAAGGAAACCATTTGTGCCCAAGAAGACAATTAAAACTAAGCTCAGTGTTCACGAAGCAGATAAGAAACAAGTCCAGTCTTTGGACTCGAAACTTGCTCCGGCGACGAGAAGGAGATCTTTCACTCTGAGCCGAGTACCAGATCAATCCAGGAGAGTAAAGCTTAGGAGATCAGCAGGCTCATCAAAAGCACAGCCGGCTGTAGTCTCGTCGGACACATGCTTAGCGACCGGTAGAAAGAAGATCATCCTCAAGCTAATTAAGTTCCTCGGTGGAAGTGGTTCAGCAAATAAAAGTTGAGATTTATTGCACTTCAAAAGTTTTAGGAGAAGAAATCTCTTTCTGGTTCCACCTCTGCAGCAGTAGAATTATATTCCTGTATATGAGTGTATATAATATACGTTTGATGGATATTTCTGTGTATTCTTTTTCTTTGACAAGTCTACCAAAAATGCTGCTAATCTTCTTCTCCACCAAGCGCAGATGTTTGTCTAAATCCCCGACCGTCAGTCGTCCCAAACTAGAAGTGAACACATTCCAAACAATCGGCTAACAGGTCCCATGAATGGCAAATTTACTTTTTATGTCTGCCATCTAACTCAACCGAATCCCAATCCAATGCGTTTTAGCTGATTTCATTGAGTGGTCAATCTTACAGTGACTTGTTGGTGAACAACCCGTCGTTATCCAATCCGGTCACGCCTCGCCATCTTCTTTATCCCTTTGCCTTTTGTTAGAACGCAGCGGCAGTCGGTCCGTAGGAGACGGGGAGAGCATTAAGATGCCACCTGGGCATGCAACGTCGCCATCATCTGCTCTCACGCTCAAGGAAAGAAAGGCAGAGCTGCAGGGGAAGAAGAAAGTGCCTGGAGAAATCAAGATCAGATAGCTTTCGATTTTTCTGAAATTGAAAGGGAATATACAATAATATCACGGGTTATTATTAAGCATGCTTTCGAAGCAAGCCGCCTTTGCTTGAAGGAAAGGGAGAAGTTGAAGAGTGCAAGTTTGTACCTAAACCCCCCATCAAACAATGAATATAGTAATGCTTGAATTAGGTATGCCTAGGAGAGTGTAGAGATAATTAAGATCAGTGAAGGTTGGATGGAGCTTTGAAGTCAAGATTCCTGGGGTTTTATAAATTATTAACATTACTTTCATCGTCAGATGATAGGTGTCAGGAGATTACGCCTGTGAGCTTAATCAAGAACATCTGTACAGTACAATCAAGAACATCTTCATTAGTCTCACTGCTGAAGATAATTTATAAGTATCAATTTAGTCGTCTAAATTATAAGCTCAATTATTCTGCAATTTTTTTTATCTATGTGAACATATTAGAGTGACACAATTTGAGAGAATTGTTCGAGTGATTGGACCTCTGAGAGTTAGATTGAAACCCTACTATTAAATAATACCTCATATTTGACTATTCCAATATTAGATAAGAACCTACTACCTTAGGTATAGGTTGAGTATCAAAATGTCTATCATTGAGTAAGCAAAATTCATTTTTTTTCACATTTTTATATTATGTCAAAGCATAAAGCCAAATTCCATTTTAATATGAAGCACCTCTAAAGCCATCATTAGAAATTCTAGCCCTCGAAGGCACTACCATACAATGCCCCATTTTTAAAAAATTATTAAAAAAACACCCTTATTTATTTTTTATTTTAAACATACTTTATTTTAATGTTGTTAGAGTTGTTATGGTTGCACCGGATATAACATATATCACAGTTACTATAATAATATTTAAATAATTTTAGTTAAATTAAAATTATATTTTATTAAATTTGAGTAATTTTTATCGAATCAATTATGACTATAGCACTATAATAATACTGAAATAATGATATTTTTAAAATAAAAAGGATAAAAATACACTTTTTATTTTTTTAAATGGATACCTTCTAATAATAATTAAAATACAGAGCTTCTTTTTATTTCTGCCCAATATGCTTCATGCTCTATTTTATTCTTCATGTATTCCTTAGTTTTCTAAAAGCATAAAAAGTTTTAATTACCTCTAAATACAAATCTAAGTCTCATAAAAGTTTTTAAGCCCCCTTAATTATATCCCTATACATTCATTAATATTGTTATGGTTCTCTTACAACATATTTCTTAGTATCACTGGTCTTCACGTAATTGTCTAGCTAGTATGAAATACTCATTCTTCCTATTCCTTTATTATTTTACATTGGCTTCGCACCTTTATGCAACTCTCTCTCTTCATGTGATGTTTATCTCAAACCTCTTCTTTAGGTTTTTTTTTAAGATTATCCCTTGTACATCCTAACTACTAGTAATATATTATATTTTCTTAAGATTAAGTTAACATATGATTATCTTTCAATTAAATCACTAGAGTAGGTCTTCTATCATGGGATGAACCATAAGAAATCAAAGAGGTGCAAGGTCATATTAAAGCCTAAGTTGAACAGCTAACATAATCATATGAGTGGACTCATCAAGGTGTGACGAAATGAGAGCTTAATGAACTAGATGACAGACGTTGATTATTTCTTGGGTAATCAACCATTTAAGGATTGAATTTTACATGTCATATTTTATAGGAATTTTCTTCTAGTTGAAGATAATTTTAAAAATATTAGTCATTTAGATATATTTTCATGAGTATTTTTTAATTTATTTGATGAAAGATAAAAAAATTTGTGAGACAAAATAGATCATTTTTAAAATTAATTGATTCAAAAAATTAGATATATAAATTATCAAAAAAATAAATCTCATCCTTATTTCTAAAAGATCAATCTCCGAGTCACGATGCAATGATAGGTCACTTAGAGTAATTTTTTAAATCTCTACAATTTGAATTTTAATGGGGTAACATATTTTCTTCTAATTAAATAAAAAATATAGAATATTAATTGTTGGACGAAGTATTATTCATATTTCTGAATTTAAGACGAAGACATATACCTGCATTATTAAAAAATAAATAAATCAATAAATCAATCAATAATTTTTTGTCTAGCTGATGTCATGATCTAGATAATCCAAAAAAATAATCTCAAGGAATATTTTATCATTTCAAATAGGTCATGGTTTTTTTTTTTGTTTCTCTTTATAATTTATAAAATATTATATTTCTCTTATACCTTACAAAAGAAAAATACAAATCAAAAGAAGCCTCTTATTATTATTTTCACGAAGAGAATATCATATTTTTTTAAAAAAATAAAATCACATATTTTTCATCTTACAAATATTAAAATATTTGTTACTTAATTAAAATTATTTTAACTAGGTTAAAAATATTATAAAATACTTATAGCAAATAAAATTAGATATTGAAAGGGTGGAAAAGGAAATATCCTCTAGAAATAAAATCAGAATTAAAAAAGAATTGGAAATGAAAAATCTCGTCGAAAAAAACCCTTTTTCTCTGGTCCTTTCTACAAGCCATCCATACCTACCCCAATTCGATAGCTTCGAAGCCGGGGGATTTCTCCCTTGCCTCCTTTGCCCTTCTCCGATCATGGAATCGGCGTCGGCGGGCGCCTCCGCACCTGGATACCCAGATTCCGTCGACTCTTCGCCTCGATCCCGCGGCGGCGACTCGTGGGATGAGCCCTTATCGTCCACCGCCGCGGCCTCGTCGCGCATCCGCGTCATGTGCAGCTACGGCGGGCGCATCCTCCCCCGCCCCACCGACAAGTCCCTCTGTTACCTAGGCGGCGAGACGCGCATGGTCGTCATCGACCGTCACGCCACCCTCGCTGACCTTTCCGCCAAGCTCTCACGCGACCTCCTCGGCGGCACCCCCTTCACCCTCAAGTACCAGCTCCCCAACGAGGATCTTGATTCCCTCATCTCCGTCTCCACTGACGAGGACCTCGAGAACATGATTGACGAGCTTGATCGCATCACCGCCGCCCCGGCCACTTCTGGAAGCGGAAGCGGCAGCGGCTCGAGGCGCTCCGCCCGCCTTCGTCTGTTTCTCTTCCCCTCAAAGTTGGATTCGGCGCCTTCTTCTGCTATTGGGTCACTGATCGACGAGTCCAAGTCGGAGAGTTGGTTCGTTGATGCTCTCAATAGCGCGATTCACAGCATGGGAATGGAGGAAAACCCTCGAGGTTCCACTGACTCCGCCTCAATCAACTGTCTTCTTGGCCTCGACGACGATTCCTCCATCCATTCGCGCGGAGGCGGTAGACAACTGGAATCAGAGCGCCCCATCCTCCCTCGTCCCGACTCCTCCGGTAGGCTCGGACGCCATGGCCAAGAAGTCCAATCTGTCCCCGGTTCGCCAATGCTCGATAAGGCTTCTTCCTTCGGATCTACCTCATCTGCTCCCCTCTCCAATCTTCCACCCATCCCCGTTCCTTCCATCGATCGGGCCACCGAGCACCAAGATGATCACTTCTCCCGCATGAACCAATCACCCGTCTCCGCCTCCAAGCAAAGGGCCGAAGAGGTTTTCAAAGATGCAGATCATGCTGCTCCTCCTCGCCAGCTTCCGTCCATCCCTCTCCCGGTCGTCTCTGCTTCATCTCCCGTGATCTCCCCAACCGAAAACCCGAATAGAGAATTCCCCGACGATGATAGGCCTGATCAAGGAGGCTTCAGGAAGCTGTCGCAGCTTCCAACGCCCACCCAAAACAATGACTTCACTCGTGGTCCAGCGTCAAGGTATCAGCTTTCTTGTTGACTAATGTGTGATCAGTAGTGGATTGACCAAAATTTTGTGAAATCTTACTTTGATTCCTATCTCCAGGGTCATGAACTCAAATCCAAACTCAGAACCTAAGATACCTTACGACGCTAGCTATTATGTATCACCGCCAGTCTCGGAATTACCAGCTTATGAAAGGCCTTCAATGCAACCAGAGCAACTACAGCAGCAACAGTCCCATTTCCATATTCATCAACAGCATCCACAATTTATGCCGGCGAATACTCATTACATGCATCAAACAGCATCCGGAACAGTTCTCTCGATGCCCCCCTACTACTCTATTGCCAGTCACTCAATGCAGCAAGCACCACAAGTCCATTCACTTGATCCCCAGATTCCGGTGTTCTACATGCCTGTTCATCATACTACACCTTACAATTTGGCAGCAATTCAGCCCAATTTAACAGATCCAAATACTTTATCATCTCTAGGAACGCCATCAGCGCCTGTTCAAGGAATTCCAACAAGGCCTGGAATTCCAGCGACTGCATATGGAACAGCAGCAATTGGCTCTGCATCTGCACCTTCTGCACTGCAACCCCAACCCCAATTAGTCCATGTTGCAGGCAATCAATCCCACCCTTATGCAGGAGCAGGGTATCATGTCGTGCAGCATCCTCACTTATCTCAGCCCCCTGCAACAATGGCTAATTATAGCTACGAAATGCCTGCTGCCACTGGCCATCCTCAGCTGTACCACTCTCTGGCGGCCTCCCAACCAGCGTTGCCCCGGCAGTATCAGACACCCAGCTCCACAGCTGTGATTCACGAAGGAGTAGATTCGAACACATCAAAATCACCATGAATCCATGATCACTGTCACTATTCGATGGAGGGGAAAAAAGATCTTTCTTTTTCAATTACAAAAGGTGAGTAGGCCTTCCAACATTATTCGCCAGTCTCGTTACTTATAAATCCTAATTCGATATGTAGTCTTATGTTTGGCTCGTTGGCATTGTTCTTTGTGTATTGTCTATTGTTATAGGATTGAGGTGGATACACGTTGCACGTGTATGCACTCTATTATGGTTTCAGGATTCATTCTTGGGTTAAGAGACCATCATAATCTAGCGCATATGTTATATGTTAATGTATTATAATAAAGCTATCCGATATATGAATGGCCTCTTGTTCGTATACATTTCCAATTTGCATGTCTTCTTGTTTTCCTGTGACCTGATTGGGGTTTGCATTCATGTCTCCATCCTTATCATTTTGGGTTTTGAATTGCGTCCCTTTATATGCTTTTTCACCTGTTTATCCTTGTCTAAATTTAATAAGCTTGCGGATCTAGTTTGATTCTTATAAATTAATTTGATGCAATTTGAATGAGTAAACTCGAGCAAATCAATTTTCTCTGGGAATCGTATCTTGCATATCATTCCGTGTTGGTTAAACTCGTGAATTTAGCTGACAGAAAACTCATGCATCCGAGTTGCATGGACTTTCTATAATGTCTATGAACCAATAAGCTATTTTAAATGAACAATACATATATCCATGTGACTATTAGGATGCGAAGCACTTTAAAATGGGCCTTCAAGTGTAAAGAAATTTAAATGAGTTAAATTTGAACGAAATGCATGTTCTAAATTAATTTGCAAATCATCAGAGCAATTCTTAAAGAGGTTTTTAAAATTGAACGATGAAATGGGGTATGTGTGCGTTGAGGAGTGCCATTCAATAAATACCTAACGCGTTACTTAATAAATTGGCTTATATTCGAACCTTTGCTGAGCACTAGGCACCTATATCTAACGCATTTTTTCCACTTAGGAGGCTGTTGCATATTATAATTTATCTATATGTATCTCACTGTGGGTCGCTTTGGATGAATGTTATATCACCTTTTGCCGCATGAGGTGGGTGAATTAAACTTATGCCCCTCCAGTTTAAGAGCAAGTTTCAATTAAAGAAACGTTGCGCGGTCACTCCTCACAGGCCTCATCTACTAATTGCTTGATTTATCCCGGCCACTGTATGAATATTGTCGGTTGAGTTAGGTGTTTCGTTTTTTTTCAACTACTTTAAATCGCAAGTTTATTATTCAAAATTGATGAATAACGCTCCCAGCCCAGACAATCTGTTTTCTAGCAAACCCAAAAGTTTGCAAGTGATGCAGACTGACGCCGTGTTTACTCCAAGACGCGGATTGAAAACAAGGACAGATCTTATGAGAATCGAGACACTCTCATCTATTTACATAACAGACAAAAATAATCAATGGATGGATCTCAAGGCCATCCGCTGACCTACACATGAGTTTGCTGCAAGTGTCGTGGTTGTCACGAGAGGCGAGGTCATGATCAACCTCTCCGCAACCGTTGCAAGAGATGAGGCTATGATTGGCTTCTCTGTGACTGTCATGTGACTGTCACGAGAGGCAAGAGTGAAACCATCCTCATTGTTGTTTGTGTAGCTGTCGCGAGAGGCAAGGCCACCATTAGCCTCTCCGCAATGGTCGCGAGTTCGCGACGCAACCTTGGCTTCTAGTAGGTCAATGACGTTCACTACATCAATTCTAGCAACATCGTGATCACCGCCCCGCGGTTAGGCAAGGGCGACGACAACTTGGATGTTTTCTCGACCTCCACCGGAGAACTCCGCCATCGTTTCTGCATCATTCACTACAACCAAGTCAAACTTCACCGTTGGTGCCCATCGCGGCCTTGCCGTAAACTCACGATGAGGCCACAATTAGCCTCTCTCCGATCATGACGAGAGGTGAAACCGTGTGAGTTCGTTGTTGCCGTGAGCTCACAGTGAATCACAGCCTCTCATGGCCATCGTGAGTTCACGGCATCGTGCCAGGTCATAGGCCACCAAAGGATTCCTTACTCTCCATTTTTTTTTTATTGTTTTTTTTTCCTTTGCCTTACTCTTGATAGTTTTCCACCCTCGGAGGAAACAGAACATAAAGTTAAAAAAAAAAACATGGAAAAAGGTTTTGCTTGGTTTAAAATTGGCAATACTTTTTTCTAGGCCGCTCGTCAAACAAACCCTTGAACTGGGGCTTCAGATGACAGAGAATCGCTCTTCCTTAGCCAAATCAGATTTTTTATGAAATGAAATTTGTTAGTGGTGCGGCAGAGGTTTAAACAATAAATATGAGCTTATCTTACTCTGCAATGTGATTATATATTTAGCCCCTACAGATAGGAAGAACGTTAGCTATATCATTATCTTAA
>JBBUKS010026145.1:0-11343 GCA_038050645.1 Hedychium gardnerianum
ACAGTGCTCGGCGCACTAGAGGTACCTCGGATGGATGGGGGCGTCTCAGCGCTGGAGGCGCCTTGGAGAACTGGGGGCGCTGGGGGCGCCTCAGAGAGCTGAGGGCACCTCAGCGCTGGAGGCACTGGAGGTGCCTCGAATGGCTGGGGCGCTTCAGCATATGGATAAGTACTGTTGACCCGCGAGCTAATGGAGGCGCCCTAGAGAGCTTGGAGGCGCCTCAGAGGAGATAAACAACGACGATCTCGAATTCGATAAGCCTCAATGGAGGTGTCCCGGAGTGTTGGAGGCGCCCCCAATAGGCTATAAAAGAGCATCTCGACCAGCAGCTAAGTACAACTCTTTCAAGTGCTATTTCAACGTCATACTGTTGCTCCGGAGCTCTAAATTTGTTGTACTGTGACCCTGCTGCACCGAACTAACACCAAGTCATCATCGACAGTAGTACTTTAATTGGGTAATAATTTTCAGTATTAGTTATTTATAGTAAAAACACGTGATTCACCCCCCCCCTCTCACTTGCACTCGATCCTACAAGTTTAACTACCATCAGTCAACTGTTATTGTTCATCAATCAATTGATGCCCTAACAATCGAGTTTCCAATTTGACTCAGAAACTTTTTGTTCGCTACTATAATACTATCAGTAGATTGTTAGTTCATCAATCGAGTGTAACAGTCGTCCAACTTTGTTTAACTACCATTAGTCGACTGTTATTGTTCATTAATCAATTGATGCCCTAACAATTGAGTTTCCAATTTGACTCAAAAACTTTTTGTTCGCTACTATAATACTATCAGTAGATTGTTATTGTTCATCAATCGAGTGTAATAGTTGAGTTTCAAACTTTTTGTTCACTGCTATAGTGTCATTTACTGTTCATTAATTGATTGATCTCAAATTAGTCGAGTGTAATAGTCAAATTTTAAACTTTCTTTCGTTGCTACAGTATCATCAGTCGATGATTGATCAAATCCATTAATCGACTGTACTATACCTAAACTTCGACACTATAGAAACTACCAACATTATTATTGAGAATACAATCAAAGTCTTACATTAGAAATACATGGAAAAGATCATAAGTTTATAAGATGAAAGATATCTCCATTGGTATGAGACATTTTGGGTAGAACCCAAAAATAAATCCATGAGGGCTTATGCCTAAAGTGGGCAATATCATATCATTATGGAAATATGTGAATTCTTTTGATCCTAACGAGTGGTATCAGAGTCATGGTCTAGATCGAGTCAGGTGGATGAAATAGTGGTCTTAAATGAAGGAGGTGGGGGCTCCTAGAGGAGTAAACACTAAGCGAAAAGTCCAAGTATGTCAAGGGTTACCAGATGCTTTGCGGAAATCCTAGGAGAGTGAACCCTAGGTGGTGAAAAATCCAAGCAGGTTAAGGGTGATCAGATGCTTAGCGAAAATCCTAGGTGGAGAAAAGTGATGAAAAATCTTAGAGGAGAGGAGTGACCTCGATTGACCGGATGCTTGAGGGGAGGGCTAGAGAAGTCAAGGGTGACCTCATGCTTGAGGGGAGGGCTAGAGCAAATCAATGGTGATTGGATGTTTGAGGGGAGGCCGGGACCATGAGAATAATGGTGGTCCTTCGTTTGAGGAGAGGATTGTTGGGAATACAATCAAAGTCTCATATTAAAAACATATGAAAAAGATCATGAGTTATAAGAAAAAAATATCTCCATTGGTATGAGGCCTTTTGGGTAGAGACAAAAAATAAATTCATGAGGGCTTAGGTCCAAAGTGGATAATATCATGCCATTATAAATATATGTGAATTTTTTTTGCCCTAAAAATTATAGAAACCCCTAAATATTATAGCAAACCCTAAACATTATAGCATACATTAAACACTACAGCAAACTCTGAAAATACTATAGCAAACCCTGAAACATCCCTCAAATCTCAATTTCGAAGAGTCCATTGGTCGATTGATACATTATCAATCGATTGATACCCCTATTTCAATTAGCCAAGCTAAATTCTCATCTTGTTAGGTATCCGATTGACTTCAACTTACTAAGACTTCCTTTGCTCTACATCCGATCAACTTTGACTCGTTGAGACTTTTTGTTGTCTAACATCCGATTTACTTTGACCTATTAAGACTTCACCATTGTCGAGCATTTTATAAACCTTTACCTACCGAGACTTCACCATTGTTTAGCATCAGGTCACTCTTGACCTGTTGGGACTTCACCATTGCCAAACATCCAATCCTCCTTGACATATTTGGCCTTCCCTCATTGCTAAGTGTCCGATCAACTTTGACCTACTTAGACTTCACGTCATTTGTCAACTTCTTATTAGACTTATGACTGCCAAGTGTCCGGTCAACTGTAACTTACTTAGATTTTTTTCTTGTCAACTCTCTGTTAGACTTCCGATTACTAAGTGTTCAGTCAATCATGACCTACTTGACTCTCATTCAATCAATTAATATATTAATCAAATATCAAAACTCAAACTCGAGTCAACTCGAGCTTGATCAACCTTAATCTGGGATCGATTGTACCAATAGCCCTAGGCTCCACATCGTGATAAGCCTCCAATCCATCGAATACACCTTCCCAAGTTTGCTCCATGCCATCTGATCGTCCACCTTGTACCAAGCTACGGAGCCATCAAACCCATGATTGCATCCATAATAGCTCAACCTCTTGACCCTGTAGTGTCTTTCAAGCTCCTCCAAAGTTCCAATAGTCATTTCAAGTCTCTTGTTGCTGGCGAGCTCCATGTGAACTATTGCTAACACCTTGCACGTTTAATGCACACATGAAAAACCTAGATTAAAGCTAACTTAAGCTCTTTTCTAGATGCATCAAATAACTTGATTGAACCATCTTTTCTCTAATTGAAGCCTCCATTAATGATCTCAAATAGAATAGAGAGCAGAAGAAACAACAACTGATCACGTAGATGATAAAATAGTGTCATGAATCTCATCAATCTGTTCATGTTAATTTCAGAAATTAATTCCTTATTACAATCTCCATTGTAATCCTAAATCACCTTAAATCTTAACACTTGTCTTGTTTCACTCTGACTCAACGTATCCAGATTATTATTCAACACATTTGAATGCTTTGCTCAGTTTTAGTTTCTTCCATCCTTTGGTCAAAAAGGATTAATACCTTCAGACATTCTACAACATATAAAAAGCTGTACAAGAATTAATACCTTCAGACAGAACCATGTGATAGATGACAATAAATTGTTTAATTAATTAGAGGTACAAAACAAAGCTGATGGAATTGACTAATTCCTATATATATATGCAAGTATAAAACACACATGATTCTCCTCATATTAAAAGATGTCAAATTCTGGCTAGGGTTTGTTTATCAATGCTGTCGTTCCTTATGTACAGCCATCACTAAGTCAATAGCAGCCAGTAATCATCACTGTGAAAAGCTTCTTTAGTTGGTCCCGTTAACTTTGTTGAGGATAAACAGTGATGATCAGGAGCAGGAAAAAGTAGAGATCAAGCTTAAGGTAATCCAGCTATATTTGGTTGCAAAGGAGAGGAGGTCATAACCTAGCTAGCACAGCTTTAGTGGGCCCTTGTGCTCCTCTTTTGGAACAATAATAGCACTGAGGTTTCATGATCCTTATCACAGCGTATAATAAAACACTTGTATGTATAAAATTGTATTCGATGATGGCATTTTGTTCTTGGTATTCTTGACAGATCAGTAGCACCAGCAAGATCAGTTTGAACTGCTGGCTCAGTGGTGTTGGAATTACAAGTACAGATATTTATTCATGGAAGAAATTATTAAAACTGATGGACAGAGTAATAATGAGACGATATTATATGTATGCGTTTTTGTTTCCTTGCGAGTGTGCTTGTTCTCTGTCACCACCACCACCCAACTCTGATATTGGTGGGCTCAAGTTTGAAGCTTTGCGTGGCTTGGTCATGATCCATTCATGCATTATTCTCTCTCTCTCTCTTTCTCTCTCACACACACACCCTAACTTTATCCTTTCAGGTTTCTCTTCAATATTATCCTACTGATCATCTCAACTCAGTAAGACCAGAGGGAGCTATAGCTTTTGGAAAGCTGCCTTCAACTTTAGGTATATGAGACAGGTTCATTCATCTCAGCTAAAGAAAGACCTCCAATTTCCAAATCTCTCTCTCACTCTCTCTGTAGCTGTTAATTCATATATCTCTATTTGTTTGCAGATCTCTTTTCTCTTTCTCCGCTGTCTCAAACCTTTTCTATTATTCGTTCACCACTATGACCCTTTTTTAATGTCTTGCCCATCTCCGAATTATAGATATATATCACGCAAATGCTAAGTTCTTCCAACCCTGCGAAGTTTGCTGTCCTTCCTCCCATGAACAGTCCTGTGGTGTCTTCCATGGATGAGATCAATGGAGGCAAGAGGAAAAGAAGGCCTGCAGGGACTCCAGGTACGCGTTTTTTGAAATAATAAACTCACAGAGGCATTTGATCGAACAGGTTACTGACGCGGCGGGGTTTTGCGTGCTAGTGCAGATCCAGACGCGGAGGTGGTGTCGCTGTCGCCGCGGACGCTGATGGAGGCGGACCGGTACGTGTGCGAGATCTGCGGGCAGGGGTTCCAGCGGGAACAGAACCTGCAGATGCACCGGCGGCGGCACAAGGTGCCGTGGAAGCTGGTGCGGCGGCAGCAGGGAGAGGATGCGGGGAGGAATAACAAGCGGGTGTTTGTGTGCCCGGAGGTGAGCTGCCTGCACCACGACCCGCGGCACGCGCTTGGCGACCTCGTCGGCATCAAGAAGCACTTCCGGCGGAAGCATAGCAGCCACCGGCAGTGGGCGTGCGCACGGTGCGGCAAGGCCTACGCCGTCCACTCCGACTACAAGGCCCACCTCAAGACCTGCGGCACCCGCGGCCACTCCTGCGACTGCGGCCGCGTCTTCTCCAGGTAATTAAGCTGGTAGGTTCCTTAATTTTAAAACCTAAATAATAATAATAATAATTAGCAATCTCCATCTTAATTACTCAGTTTCAGAAACAAAAAAAGCAATTTTTTTGTTCATAGATTTCTCTTTTCTTCCTTTTTTTAATGTCAAATCTACACCATTTTGTTATTCTTTGTACTGCTCCAGACTTTCCAAATCTGGCATTTTCTTTGTGTCAATTAGTACAGAATATAAAATTCCTTTTGCAAATTAGAAGAGTCTGATATCATTTTAAAGGAAATTTAGTAGCTAGTTTAATAAAATGTTTTTCAATCGAAAGTATATATGATCTTAATGAATTTGATCATCTGCAGCGCCATTAAATGGCCACATTAATCCCAGAATTTAATTGGCGACCCTTTTTCCAGCTCCTTTCTTTAATACAAAAATGTTGATCTTATGGGTGTAATTTTAATATTTGGAAGAGTATTTATATATAATTTATACAATATATATCAATTAGATATATGTGTGTGTATGTATGTATGTATATATATAATATTGTATGTATACTTCATGCAGAGTAGAGAGCTTCATAGAGCACCAAGATTCGTGCAACGCCAGCCGAGCAGGAGGACGGCAAAGCGCTCAATCCCCACGGCCTCCACTCACCCTCTCCACCAGCACCGCCTCCACCACCACCGACGCCAACGTCAACGCAGTCTCCACTCCAACCGCTGCAGCAGCACTACCGGCGCCGTCATTTCTTCCATTATTCTTGCCGCCGCCGCTGCCAATTATTCCAAACGAGCGCCGCCACCATAACTACCTCGAGCTTCAATTGCTGCCCACCACGTCCTACAGTCTCCTCCACCGAACCGTACCTCGCGCTCCCTTCTCTCCTGATCAGGAAGCGGCGGCGACGCCGACGGAGCTCCAACTGTCGATCGGGCCGCCGGGAGTAGTTACCGACGCGGCGCCAGCGAGAGATGATAAGGAAGAATTGGAGATGGCGGAGAAGGAGTTCGCCGACGCGAGGAGGATCCGGCAGCAGGCGCGGGCGAAGCTGGAGAACGCCTACGTGCTGAGGGAGCACGCCAAGAAGCGGATCGCGTCGATGCTTCTCCAAATCACTTGCCATTCTTGCAGGAAGCAGTGGCCGCCCAAGTCGTCGCCGTCGACGAGCTCCGATCATAACCCTAATTGACATTATTAACTAGAAGGATTGAAATCCACAGTCTTGTTCCTTCTACAAACCAACTGAGGACGCTCAATGTTGATTGCAATAATTCTTGGTGTGATTATTATGTGTATTTATCTTTATTAATCTGATGGTGTTTTCAATTGAAGGGTTGAAAAATTCATCCTACATAAAATCATTAATAAGTATTTGTTTTGGTGTGTATGAATATATTCAATTGTACACTTCAAGGTTTTTGTATAATAATTATTATTTAATCAGATAGAGAGTTAAGTTGTCTCACATTCTTGTTTTATATGCTCTTTGATATAGTACTTGGAAAGGTTTTTGTGAATTATAGAGCTCTTTATTTGAGCTATTGTTTATGTTTGTTCTAATAAGAATATTTCTTTTAAGTTAGTGTTTGTTTCACAATTTTGTTGTTTTTTCAAAGTCACCTCTATGCCTAAAGAACTATCTTTTTTGTTTCCTCGTTGAATTTTCCAATGTTTATGAAACTATTAACAAGATTAAAAAAGAAGAAGTAGGCAATAGGCAATACAAGAATCCAATCTAGTAAAATAAAAAATCAGATAAAAAAAACTAATCAACAATAAAAAGAATGATAAGATCAAATCAATAAAATTAAAGAAAATATTTTAAATAAAAGACTCAATTAGTATCTTATATATTTAAGATAGTATAATAAAATTTCAAATATATAAAATGTGATACTCTTTATATAAGAATATATAAATTATATTAGTGTAATGCTAGACCTCTCATTCATTACACTACTTATTCTTAAATGGCTAACTTACATAGTTACATACTTTGGCCAAAATCTAATGTTAAAGAATTTTATTAAATTAAATTAATCTATTTACTTATATGCATTTAACTTAAGCTTTAAAGGGAATAGTCCAAGTGCCTTGAATATAGAATCAGAAATTAATCTTTCAAAAAAAGAAAGTTGCACAAAATGTTGAAAGAAGAAAAGCAATGGAGAGAAGGAGATTCAAGCTTCAAAAAATAATTAAACTTCGGACTTGGTGTCAAGCCCAAAGAATGTGGAGCTTATATTGATTCGACTACACATTCGTCAACACCAAGGCCCTTTCATTTTGATATGTTAATAATAATATTCAGGTTAGATATTTTGGATATGATATGTGTATCTAGTGTGTAAGTCATAGTGATTCAACTTAAAGATTGCATATAGATATCAATTGGATCTTTTGGGCTCGATGGGATTGAGTGGAGATGGGGACTGAGGAGGAGATTAGTGGATGCAAGGGTTGGAGGAGTAGATCGAGGTGTTGCTAGGATGACTCAAGGGTGGGGATCCTAGATAAGAAGGAGATGGAAACCAAAGACTAATTGCATTGAATGATTATACACGATAGAATCTTGAGTTTGTTTTTAAGGATAGATTGTTCTAACGATAGGATTTGCTTTTAGGTAGAGTGTGTTACCTAAATAAGCTTTATTTTGGTCCCTAGAGGATGTTTTATCAAGGTTTGAAGTTGATCCTTAATGGTCGGAGGGATAAACAAATAGATACAAATCTTTGCTCATCCTTCAAAGGTTTTTTTTTTTTCCTTTGTTCTAGTCAATACAAAAACGTTGGGCCATTTTTGTTTATTGGCCAATACTTCTTTGTTTCTACGTTGTATGTTGTTCGACACACCTTACCTAAATTTGCCCATTGAATAGTGTTAATCAAGTTATCAATTGGTCGACACAAGTGCTAGCTTGAATATATATATAGTCTTTGGGACTCACTTTAAAGACTTTGTTGGTGGTTTCTTCGGCACCTAATGCTTATACAATTTTTTTTTATTTTGATTATTTATTATTTTCATGTGTCAAAGGAAACACTAAGATGGCTTAGAAGCTCGGACAAAGTTTCATCCTTGAAGTTGAAGCTCATTTGAGTAATACTTTTATCTATATCATTCTTAGGGAGAGGAAAGAATATATTGTTGTGAGTGATTTTGTGTTGGGTCAAATAAGACCTAATTTGATCAATGTAGTCATTCTAATTTCCATGCTTCCACTTCCAATATATGCCCAATAATACCTTCCTTCTCATTATTTCTTATAAGTAAATGAAATTTAATTATTTTATTTCTTTGTTTCTTTTATTCAAGAATTTGTACGACGGCATGGAGACGCGAAGAGACCATAAAAAAGGCTGCGCTGAAATTTAAAATGGCTGCAGGATCCTATCAGAGTTCAGACAGCACCCTTCTTCTTCTCCTTTTCCTCATGATAACCTGTACGAACAATCTGTTGAATGCATGCATCGGCTCGAGCCACCACCATAAATCGCGGTGGCCACGGTTTCAGTGCCATAACGTTTCCAGCTGCAGAAAGCGACGCCTCCTCCTTCTTCTTCCCTCTTTTTTCTTTTTTTTTTCTTTTCTGATACGGTGCTTCAGTATAAATGACTGACGCTGACACTGACGCAGACAAGAGCTGGCTGGGCAAGGGGAACCTCTTCTCGCCCACGCGAAGACAAGCGCATCACGTCAACGTTGGTGGATAAAACTGGGCAGAGCTACTGCTGCTGCTGGAGCTGCTGCTACAGCTTGTCTCAGTCGCAGCTCAGCCACGCCACGTGACGTTGGTGAGCCGAAGTAATTGACAATTACTTGCCTCTTGGTGAAAGCAAACCAGAGAATTCGTTTTCCGGCCGACACGCGGCTTCCGTTGACTCTTCTCTTTGATAGTTCATTTAAGAGCGAGAGCTCCGTCATTTCGGAATTGCCCTCTGCTGCATGCCTCGCAGTATGTGAACTGATTAAGCAAATTGATCAGTTTGTCTTGTGAATCCGATCCTACTGGTTTCATCAGCTGATACCTCTGCAGAAGGCCTGAAATACGGGACAAGGAACGACGATAGATAATAATCAGAAATTCATTATTATTGAAACAAGGATCTTAATTATGTTGGGAAAAATAACGAGAGAATGAGGATTTGTAAAGAAAACAAATTCTCTGAGAACTCGAAAGAAACAAAGAGTACCGTCGTCCATTAAATTTTATCAAAAAAAAAAACAAAATATTATTCAATAATAAAAATAACCTCTCAAATAATTAAACAGACACTTAAATAAATAAATTTTAGTTCATAAATATCAAAGATACCATAAATACTATAAAAATAAAATTTATTAAAAAATAATTTAAAAAATATTGTTCAGAGCCTCCGAAAAAGTATCGATTACGGGTTCTATCCCGTAACAAATATAAATCTCTGAATGAACTTCGATTCAAATTAAATAACGTCTAATATTCGAGCCAAAAATTATAATCCATTAAAATTCGAGAAATTTTCTTGGGATCATTTTGAATTTGCCATCTGCTCTTGGTTGAGAAGAGCAGCAATTCCACCCAACGGTAAGGAACAAGGATGCGACGAACTGCGATCTCTGTGAATAAAAAATGACCTTCATTTTAACTTGTCCTTGACGAACTAGGATCTCTACGCAGGCTCATTTCATTGGCATGGTGATCATTCCGTTATAGGTTTTTAAATTTCAACGCATGGGTTGATTACATCGATCTTATAATACAAGTTCTAGCCAGTTACGTTGTTGACTAATAAATCTTATCATTTTCATTAAACTCTATACTAGAATATATATTTATCAGTACCATTATCATCATTGTTGTTATTGTCATCAAGCAATATCATGTCGTTGTTGTATGTTGATTAAGTGGATCTTATGCCTAAACACTAAAAAAAACACCACAAGCGTCAAGAAGTATAAGCTCAAACCATTTGGGTCGATTAGATCGTGTTCTTCATTCAACACTATGCTACACTCAACGTCAAGCAATTTAAGTTCTAACTAACTAACTATATATATAGATAGGAATTTGGTACATTGCCCGACTTCCCGTCCGCGACAATGATCTAGGCTCTTGGATCACTTTGTATGTTTTTTTTTTTTGCTTCGGGGTTAAGTCAATAAAATTTTATCTTTAGGGTTCAGGGATTGAGCTATAGTGTTCAAGCTATAATAAAATTAAAATAAAAAAAATGTAGGCGCTCATGGGGTGTACGACATTTGGGGTATAATATTTAGGATTTAGAATCAAGAAATTTAAATTTTAAAGAAATTAAAAAAGAGAGAGAGAGAATACAAGTGCCTGGATTAATTCAGGCGTTTGGATTAGAGTCGCGAACAGCGTCACGAACAATGAGTCAAGCAACATATCAAGCTTATATATATATAGAGAGAGAAAGAGAGAGAAATGATATGTTGTCCGACGGTATGCTGCACGACTCGTCCACGATTGCGATCCAGGTGCCTCTTATTATTTTTTAGGGGCGTCTTGATTTGATCCAAGCACCTCTATTCAATTTCTTTTTTTTTGATGTTTTAAAAATCTTAAATTCCTTAAATCCTATCCATAAATATTATATACCCAAATTCTAAATCTTAAATCCTAATTTTTTTTTTAAAATATGCATCTTAAATACTATATCCTAAACACTAAACTCTAAACCCTAAATCTTAAATCCTAAACTCAAAGCTTAAAAAAATTATGTGTCATAAATACTATATACTATACCTCATGCGCACCTAAATTTTTTTTAGTTTGAACACTATAACCCAAGGTAAAATTTTATTGGCTTAACCTCGGAGCTAAAAAAAATAAAACAAAAAAATAAAAAAATAAAAAAAAAATGTTGTTTTAGAATTGAGGCACCTGGAACATCCAAGCGCCTTAGTCGTAGAGGGAAACGACACGCAACATATCAAATCCGTGTATATATATATATATATATATAGAAATATTAATATTATCATGCTCACCTCTGTGTGTGCACCAAGTATAATTTTTTTTTTAGAGCAAAGGGTTAAGAATTTGAAGTTTAGTCTTTAAAGTTTAGGATTTGAGTTATAGTATTCAAGTTAAAGAAATTTTAAAAATACCCCCACAAAATTTTTATATATGGTGCATACGGAGGTGTGCATGGGTGGTGAGCAGGATAACATCCCCCCCCCCCCCTCTCTATAGGCTTAGCAACTTAGATTTTCTCATTTGAGATGAATTATATGAAGCTTATTCCTCTAGTATTTTTTTTTTGATATTCTAGGTGTAGGCCTTCGGTCTAATTAACTAGTCCTGAGGTGAACGGTCTGGTCCCACAGTCCAGCCACTAAGCAAATTCGAAAGCCCTATCAAAGGAAAATGTCTTGCAATACATCGTAACTAAAATTTGA
>JBBUKS010026175.1:0-11340 GCA_038050645.1 Hedychium gardnerianum
CAACAAAAAGATTAAGAAAAACTAACTATACGATAATGAAATGAGATAATAATACCTAATGATTGCTTCACATGTTTATACTTTGTTGTTTACCCTTGTTCTGCAAATCATTTGTTGATATTGTTGTATTATCTATCAGTTATTCCCTAACTAACATCTCAGTTGTCTTGCCTCTAGATTTAAGAAAGCCAAGTGCTGAAGGTGTCGAATCACTAGAGTTGCTCCAAGACAAATTGTTGTCGAGATAATTGGAGTTTTTCATAGGTGTGGAGTCAAGCATTTTTGCTTTTTATATATTTTTCCAGTAGAAAAATTGTTTATTTTGTCTTTGTTTTAACAGCCAGTGTATTTTAAACAATTTTATTTTGATAATATGTACTCGTACTTCAAGTTGAGCCATGTGCATCCATTTTATATCTCTTACATGGACAAACACACGATACAGATAATAATGATTGAATTAGCTGACAAATGGGGAGGGAGTCATTCAGGTTGTAACATTTGAAATACCCAAAACCCTAACCCAACTAAACCTAGAAGTCAGCTGAAACAATCTATTTTGGTTCAACTTGGTCGACAACCAATCAGCCACAAAACTTTAATTTAAATGTGAAAGTGCAAAGAAAAATTAAATCTACCACACCTAATTCTTACTCTTAATTAACCAATTTAACCTCTGATTAGCCTCCAATGGGAACCAAAAACACTAAAACAACTATTAAACAATTTAGTTCAGCTATAAAATACCAATATAATGCCTTTAAAACTCACTCATCGCTAGCATTTATCTAAATCACAATTAAATTCAGGAATATAACAAACTACTTTTTATCAAACTAAAAAAAAATTAACAGGCTAGATAAAAAGCTCTATATGTGTCATTAGGCAAAATGCACAAAATAGTCATTCATATACTTTAATACTAAATGGATAAAATTCTCTTTTGACAATTTAAACATATAAAGAATATGATCTATTAATCAATAACACTAAAAATAGGGGGAAATCATTTTACCTCTGCAGATTTACTACAAATTGCCTTTACAGTTTCACAAATGTAATTTTACCCACCCCTAAACACACACTTCCATAAGTGAAATGGTGAAATGCTCCTTGTAGTTTTCTATTGTTGTTTTATTGCCACATTTTCATAAGTGATACAGATGCAAGCCTCCAAGGCTCAAGTTTTCAAATTCCAACTGACACATAGTAGAGTGTGGTCTTTCCATTCTCTTTTAGGTCTTTTTTCAATTCATATTATTATGATGTTACATTATAGGAATTAACATTGTCTAATTGTTGAACTTTTTCGCACTTCGATATTTATTTGTTAGGTTTTATAACAGATATATTTATATTTAGTCAAACTCTCAGTTCTCAATTCTCAGTTACCTTGTCTGGGTTGATTTTTCAAATTGATGTGAAATTCAACAAATTGACCCATTGGTTCAACTAACAAATTAGTCATCTGGAGCTTTTCTTAATTCAATTTCTGGTCCAATTCTTGATGTTTGAGTCATACTATATTCTCTCAATACATCAATATTTTGCCCCTTAAGTATATGAAAGTTAGGAGGAAATAAAATGACAAAAAAAGGTAAATCCTGAGAGATTTGAGAAAGGAGGAAAACATGAATAGTGAGACAGATGGATGAGGAAAATATACAAGAAGACTGAGAAGGACCTTCTATAGGAAAATGATAGTTCATTTTTTACCATCAGAAGACCATCTGTTGGTGGTTCTCTAGGTTAAAATAGGCTTGAATCTCAATCTGTATTTGGCAATGCAACGAATGCCCATTAATGTTTTATCATAGAATACCAAAAATCCCAAATTAGTTCAGAATTCATCTATCACTATAAATAGACAAAGATGTAAAATTAAATGGTTATATAGCATAACGAACTTAGTTTATAATTGAGTCAAAAGTTAAGACATCAGTAAAAGTTTAGATTCTCTCCAAAACTGGTAAAATAAAGACACTAAAATATTTCTCCTCCCAAATCTATATGATGCCCAAATAGGAAAGAGTGGCAAATGAGAAAGAATCATTCTTTCTTTGGTAAAAAAGAAATTTTCTATAGAAGAATTCTGGTTAGATCAAAAATATGTCAACAAATTTTGCATTCTCAAATAAACTTTTCTCAAGGATAGAAAGTACATTTTAACAAAAAAATACTAAGATAGCACCTGACAAATTAGCACCTGACGAATTATGTCTTAAAGAAGTGTGCAGATATAGATGATGATAACGACAAGTACGAAGCTTTGTAACTACTGCTTCTTCTGTAAGACCGTCTTCAGCTGAAAATGTCTTCATTGGTTCAAGGACTGAGATCATGCAATAACCCTTAGCAGAATGAGAGATCCCTAATTTCCAGCGTGTTCCAGTTAGAATTTAGAAGAAAATGAATTAAAGATTAAGTTTTCTATAACCATGATTTGAAGAAAAAGTAATATGATGAATAACAAACAAACTACTCAAAATTCAACATCTAATATAAGAAAAGTAATGTTCCTCTGCAGGACAATCAAACAACCTCCCAAGAGCCTAAGATTACAAGAGTCACCATCACAGTATTTTCCAGATAGTTGGAGAAAACCCATTAAACAGATTTATGTTTTCAAAAAGTCAACATGGTTTATCATATAAAAACGTGGAATTTACATTCCCTAATTTTGAACTCAATTTAATACTATGCAAGCATGTTTGCCTACTCAGATCTCGAATTAATATTACTTTAGAAGGTGCCTCAGGTGATTCACAAATGACTGTACGGAGGTAACCTTCTAACTGTATGATACACTAATGCTGATAGTATAGGTTTTCCCATAGATAGAATCTCCACATCAAACTACTTTGCTCTTTTAAGAAGTAATCTAATTCTCTATAAGAAGAAGATGGAGACTACAGTTGTCAAACAAGTGCTCTTAAAGGGCCAATGAAGTTGTATTGTAACAACCAAGTAGCAATGTACATAGCTTCTAATATAAAGGGCCAATGAAGTTGTATTGTAACAACCAAGTAGCAATATACATAGCTTCTAATATAAAGGGCCAATGAAGTTGTATTGTAACAACCAAGTAGCAATGTACATAGCTTCTAATATAATGCTCCAAGAGAAGACAAAACTTCAATGTGCAACCCAATGAAGATGTAAAATCATTTGTCATTTCCAAATATTAGTTAGAGGATTAGCTAGCCAAGTTGTTAAAAGATCCTTGAGTAAATTAATTAATAGCTCAGAATTTACCACTTAATTAAATTTAGCACTCTTTTTTTTCAAATATAGCATATTGTGTTATTTTTGTTTCAAATATATCACAGCTTAAGGTTTGTTCCATCTCACTATTAAATTGATGATGTGGCACTTTATCACGTTAATATATATATTTTGTAAAAACTAGCATAGAAATTAACCTATTTGCTCGCAATCCCTCTAGTCAAAGCCGATCACTAACCCTAGCCCACCTACCACAAGCGTTCCCAAAGATCCCATTGTATGCAAACACCGCGTCTTTCGAGATTGAGAATTGATGGAACTTAGAAATCCTCTCTAGGCAAAGCTCCACTCTCAATCGGCTAGAGTCAACTAACTTCGAGATCATGTGGAAGCAGATTAAGGAGATTAAGATCGAGAAGCCCAAGTGTTGGGTCATCACAAACTTCCTTGAAAAGCTGGAGAGCTTGATGGAGCAAGGGTAATTCAATCCAACCAAAGCTCCTTGAAACCTCAGCTCCCTCAAAGTGGGATTGTGGAGAAGATCAAGGTCAATGTCTTTGGAATCATCATTGATGCCCTCAACTCACTTGTCGTATGATCCCTCTTTAATAGTCCGCCTGCCTTCCTCCACTCACCTACGATGGAGGTGACTTCCTCCAATGCTTCCTTTCACTCCCTCCATATCCTCCTCTCAAACCTCTCAGTCCACTCTTGCCTCCCCTCCTTCACCCTTCCCTGAATCTTCCTTCCCCTCTTTCCCTCACACCTCTACCTTAACTCTCCCCGACCAATTCCACAAGCATCAACCTTGCTCTCTCGCACATCCTCATTGTTGTGTCATACATCCTAGTCGCATCCTGCTAGTATGACGTCATTTGCTCCCTTGTCAAATACAACCTCACCAGCAGCATAGAAAAGCCCTAGGAGTTCAACCGCATTGCCTTTGGCCACCACATTCACAAGGACGATTGCCTCCTTAAGTCACTATCTAGATGAAGGTGTCTCCATCAATGGGGATACAGGAAAGATGCAGAGGCACTAAGGACAAGGGTGAGGAAGTGAATTGTGTTGATAGGAAATGAGTGATTTTGCTTGCCAATGATAAAGATGATGGTGGAGACAATGACTTGGGAAAAAGATGGTGAAGGGGGCAACCTCAAGGACAATACAACAACCAAGTCATATCCCACTAGGTGAGGTCAGCTATATGGATCATTCTACGGCATTAGGTTTTATCCCCTACTATGTCATCATTTATATTTAAATAAATTTTATTTTATCTTATTGTTGCTAACCAAGTCTTTTTTAATCTTCCTCGCTTGATGTGCACATTTTTCATAATTTCATATTGCCTAACAAGCATTTATTAGTCGTCTAAGTACATGTGCATATCATCTTAAATATGTCTCTCAGAGTTTTTCCTCAATAGATACAACCCTAACATTCTAATATTTTCATTTATTATATATCCATCTTTATATGTTCGCACGTCCACCTTAACATCCTCGTCTCTAAACTCTCATATTTTGCTTATGTGCTCGAGTCATAGCCCAACATTCTGTTTCATATAATATAGTAGCTCTAACCGTCATTTTATAAAACTTTCTAAATCTTAGAGGTACTTTACTATCACAAAGAACATCTAACACTCTCCTCCATTAACACACTCCTCCATTTCAACCCTGCTTGTATTCTATGTAAGACATCTCTCAATCCCTCCGTTCTTTTGCAAAAATGATCATAAACACTTAAAGCTCTCAATTACAAACAACTTTCTATCTTAACAATTATCTCATTATGTCTAATATTGTTAAATTTAAATTTCATATATTCTGTCTTTACTAAGTCTAAAACTTTTCATTTCTAGCATTTCCCGCAAAGATTCGAGTTTAGCATTTACTCTTTCACATATCTCTTCTACCAAAACAATATCATCTATAAACAACATGCACCACAGTACCATATCTGGGATGTGTTCAATGACTTAGAGTTGATCCTCAATGAAAATGCTTTGATTAATCCGCTTGAAGTCTTCCCTCTTGTCATTACATCATCATACATATCCGTAATTAGTTCAATATACACTATGCTAATACCTCTCTTTTCTAGAATTCTCCATATAATTTCCGAACTCTTATCATGAGTTTTTTCCTAGGTCGACAAATATCATGTGTAAGTCTTGCTTTTATTCCTGATACTTTTCAATTAGGTATTGTTTTCGTTTTGAATATCCGATTGAATAACTTATAAGTCATTTAATATCCTGTTTCCCTAGACACTTACATACCTCTATCGGAATATCATCTGATTCAACTACTTTTTCATTTTAGATATCATTTTAAGTTTATTCTACTTCTGAAGTTTGAATTCTACGATAAACTCATTTAACCTACTTAAATTACCTTAGTTAAATTGATCACCTAAACCTTCATTACAAAGTTGATGAAAATACATCTTCCATCACTCTTTTATTTCCTCATCATTTAATACATCTTATTTGGATAAGATCTCTTGTCTTACTCTCGCTCGCTTTAGCTATTTTGTAAATGTCTCTTTCCCCTTCTGTTATATTCAATTTTTGATATAAGCGTTCAAAAGTTTCATTTTTAGTTTCAATCACTATTTTCTTGGCCTCTTTCTTGGCTACTATATATACTTTTTTAATTTTCCTCATTTTTATAAGTATATAATATCTTATAGGTGTTCGTTTTTCCTTCATTTTCTCATATACTTTTTCATTCTACACCAAGATTTTTTACTTAGTGCACGTCTTTTCGACTCACCGAGTACACTCTTAGCTACTATTTCAACTTTAACATCATCTTATCCCAAGTCGTATTCGAGTGGTTGTGTATTTCTCCTAATACTTGTACTCCTATCCTCTCCTTAAATATGCTTTGTTTCTCATCCTTTATCTTATACCATTTAATTCTAGAAGTCATGCAAATTTTTCTTCTATTCATATTATGCTTGAGGTGTATATCCAATATTATTAACCAATATTGGGTAGCTAAGTTTTCTCCCGGGATGACATTACAATCTTTACAAATTTTTTATCCTTCTTCCTAATCATAAGAAAGTCAATTTGTGACTTATTATTCTCACTTTTAAACATTACCAAGTGTTTTCTTTTCTTTATAAATGCATTAGTTAGTATAAGGTCATATGCTATCGCAAATTCCAATATAATTTTTCCTTCTTCATTTCTTTTTTCCAAACCTATAACCCTCATGCACCCTATCATATTCTTCATTTTTTACTCCTACATGTCTATTTAGATCTCCTTTTATTAAAATCATTTTATTTGGCAAAATATTTTGTAATACCTCATCTTAGATCGCCCCATAACCCAGATTTTGTATATTCATCTAATCCTACTTGAGGTGCATGTATGCTAATTACATTAATAATTTCTTTTGTTGCCACTATCTTGAGAGTTATAATTTTATCCCCTTTCTAACTACTACTACTTCATCTTTTGACGAACTATCGACAATAATCCTTATTCATTTTTTATTTCACTCCTTCCTGTGCACTATAACTTAAAACTCAAATTCTCTATCGTCTTTGTCTTCTCTCCTACCCATTTTGTCTCTTATATACATAAAATATTAATTCTTCTCCTAATCATCGTATATACTACCTCTATTGCTTTACTAATGAGTATTCCTACATTCCATATTTCAAATCTTTGATAATTAATTTTCTTACAATATTTATTCTTTATCCAATTTATGGGGTGAGAACTCTTGCATATTTAACACTATACCCAAATTCTCATGGAGATGTAGCGATCCTTGCCGAAACATTACAATCGGATCCTACAATGTATTCCTTTCAGGGAACAACCTGTCATTAGCATAATAGTTTGATGAATCCAAGGGCAATGACGAATATTTATTAATATGCCATTGTACCACATCATCGACATGTCATCCAATTTAGTAGTGGGAAGAATTATTAATTATGATATATTTGAAACAAAAATAATATGGCGTTATATTTTTAAAAACTAAAAAAATGTGCTAAATTTAAAATAAATGGTAAACGTTGTGGTATATTAATCATTTAAGCCTATTTGAAACACATTGAGTTCTCATACTACGTTTCTGCTAGAATTAATAGAAACACCAAAGACCTAATTGTAAATACAGGGACTACTTATAAATATCATATAATATAAGGTGTAAAACATAACTTTAAATCAATGGATAATAAATGCAGGTAGAGAGAACTTCTACAACATAACCTAATAATTTCACCATTAAATCCAACATAGCATGAAGAACAAGTGTCAATGTTGACTTTGATACCACTCAATGTAGTACGTATTGTGTTCGACAAACAACAATCTTATGATGGAAATATAAGAGAGGATAAAAATAGCATTCTTTATGAATAATAAGTCTTAGACTAAAGGTTGAAACCCCTTATTTAAGCATTCACAATAAACCCATTGAAACTGAATTAAATTAGTAGTTCAAATGAAATAGGAAATTAAAAATAAAACATGCAAGGCTTCATGATCAACCTATTTAATTTGAAGCAGTTATTCTATTTAGATCTGTTTGTGTTATTTTGCTCTAACAATAAAGTCCCTCCTTGATATTAAGTTAATAAAATAGTTAAATACAGGACAGTTTTCCAATTTTTTGGGACAATTTCAAACATGTAAACAGTGTTTTCTAGAATTTACAATACAAAATGGTGTTTAGAATTAAATTAAAGGAAAATAATAGGTGTTTCCCATCACCGTGTTGGATCACATAGAGCGATGTGTGACAATAAGTTGATCCATGCCCATCCAACAAACAGTCGAGATTATAAATGGCTTATATTTTAAACATTGATATCAAATATCATCCTTTCAACGACAAAAAGCAAGATATGCACTAAATTCCAGAGCTTAAAAAATATTTATTTTTCATGTAACATTTAGGCTCGTTAATGAATCGTGACCCTAGTATTTAAACAGATCAAAAAAGCTTCATAGAGTCAAACATCTGGTATCTAATTCAATGACCAAGGTATTAAAAAGCAGTTCCAAGTGGTAGACAATCATCCCATTGCCTAGTCTAGGTTGTTGATACCAAAATAATACTAAAATAGAAAAAGAAGTATACTAAATAAAGAATGTCTAATACTAATGCATGTGGATATAACAACTTTATCCTTAATCAAACAAAATAAGTTTACAATTACAAATAAATAAGTGATAATCGATAAGCACTAAATACAGCAATAACAATGCAATTTCTTAAGAGATGAAAAGCATGTAAGATGAAAAACAATGGTCAAAAAAGAGATGAAAAGAACACGTAGGGTGAAAGGCTCAAGAGAAAAATGGGTGTTGGGTGGAATAATAGGGGAAATTATGATTACTTTCTTTGACTCTCCTAGGTCATTTGGGCATCAGCCTAGGCAGGCCACCACTTGAATCAGTTGCTTGAACAACCTAGGCAAATCCCCTATATGGGCCGCTTGGGCCACCTAGGCCATCCAAATGTTCTATTTTTGCATGTGTTGTTCTTAAAGAGTCGTCTAATAGGATACCTAGAGGTGAAGATATCAAATTAAAGTACATTGTAGCTCCACCAACGGGTTAAAAGAGAGGAACGGAGGACATAGTTATGGTTCATTTACTTGTGAATTACGTTCAATGTAGTGATAGGCTAATAACTCTTATTTCTATGGTAGGAATGTCTGGTTCCCAAAAAGAATAGAAAGATGAGAGTTGTAGCCGCACAAGAGTAATATACCGACTAGCAACTAGGCAAAGCAATTCCTTGATGAAACACCTAGGCTATCCGGCTTTTAAAACAATGCCATTGACTTCTACCTCATGGGACTTATCAGAACTATTTGGATCCAGGAACCAGATATTTAATTGATTGAAGCATCTTTTGATCAAATAAAGTAATAAAAACCAGAATCAAGAGGCTAGCAGAGAATCCAAAACCAACAATTAATTAGACAGGTTTAAAATGCCATGGGAAGTATTAGAATACCAATTACAGGCATTGGATCAGGGAACTCCACGTCATGGTCAACTCCAGCGAGTCCAAAAACATAAGGGCTCCCTGGATGTGCATGGCTGCAAAATAGAGAGTGAGTTAGAATAACAGTATTAAAGAAAAATGAAGCAGAAGGTGTGATTGAAAATAATTATGAAAAGATTGCAATCATCACTTTTAAGAATCTTCATTATGGCGCAATCAGGATGCATGGATTTTGGCATGTCATTATAATTATAGACGGCAAAAAATTATGTAGCTTAACCAAAAAATCAGACAAGAGTCCTTGACAAGGTAGTAATCAGCATTACACTAGATAGCCTAACAACACTAACGAAGAGCTTTCTCCTAATAAAAAATAGACCGAAAAAGATAACTTTGAAGGAGACTACAAAAAAGTGAGAAGAAATCCACCTTACTTAAAACCACAGAGGCAAGAAGAAGTACATATTCAAAGAAAGTATAAGTTAAGCCATTCAGTCAAACTATCATAATTCAAAAAGATCTATAATGAGGCTTTTATAGATTAAGACAAACTTAGAGAATGGCAAAAGTAAACAAATATTCCAAAAAATGTTGTACTCAAACAACCTAACCACTCATGTCCACATAATCAAAATTGCCATGCAACAAAATCAGCATGCTTGCATGTAATATATTTCCTATAATGGCGCACTATTTGAAGGGGTCACTCTTAAATCAACATGTGGCAATTATAAATGATGAATCAATGCTTAAAAAAGGGAATGCTCCAAGCCTGTCTATATGACTAGAGCTTTTGCCCATACACAGGCTATCAATTCAATATTTACCTCATGTGTCACGTCACACGTGCGGTAATCATTGTGGGTGATGTTATATCGCTATCTATAATAGGTGAGGGCTTCAACCTACGAAACAAACAACATTATTCATTCTCTATGGATTTGACTAAAATGATTCACTAATTAGTGGCTTATTAGCTTTAAATAAATATAAAATGTATCAATGTATATGTGTGTGACTAATTACAAGCAATATAAAAAAAAGTCATTATACGTGCTCAAATGTGAATCATAACATTTGTTGACCCTTAAATTTTTAAATAAGATTATAATGCAAACATTTTTGGTTTACCCACTTTACAACAACTCTGTATTGACTATATTTTTCTTATCCTCCAATTTTACAAAAAACCAAATATTTAGAGACCATTTTTGTTACATGATTCTAACATATCATTTGCAAATATTTACCTTAACATGGATAAGAAATAATATACCTATTATACATAGTGCACGAGATGAATTAGGATATAGTGAAACTGGTAATATGAGATGGGTGATCATGTATCTTCAAGGATATTATATGTTGGAGTTGTGGTATTTACCAAAAACTAATTTGTGACTACACATTAAAGATATTATAGGTTTGTCATGGTAAGTGCTACCTATTATAGATGATATTTGTGTGTGTGTGTGTGTGTGTGTCCATGACAATTAGGGCCTTCAATGTCTAACTAGAGGTCATAAGAGTCATTACAAGATATTGTGGGTTATCACCGTTAAGTATGTCGACTTTAGCAATAGACCATGTTACCTACTTTATGACTAAGTAGCCCTTTAGATCCATTTAGGTGATATGCCTAACTTTATGTGTTAAGCATGAGTCAATACCTATAAACTAGCATAGATATTTATGTAGGAGTTTGTATTTATATAGAGATGGGTAAACTTAAGAGACAATGCATTGCATTCACCTTCTTTTATTCATGTCTATCCTTACCGCTAGTTTTCCAGAACTCTCTTAAGAGATGATGCATTACACTTTCCCAAATCAAGCTGAGGCGACCAATTAGGTGTTACTATTACTATTATTGCTCTAAGACAACACTACTATTGGTATTGGAGCTTTACACAATGTTTCCCACATTCAATTGATCTATTATATATTTACTAATTTTATTTCATATTTATGAGAGATATGTTGTTGTAGGCTTTTTGTATTGTAACTGTATAATCTGTGGAGATGCATATTGTGTTATTCAAGGTTTAAAATCTCGACCCGTGCCGAGGTTTCGGTGTCAGACCGGAACGATACGGTTTCGGTATCGTATCGTGCC
>JBBUKS010026196.1:0-11340 GCA_038050645.1 Hedychium gardnerianum
ATATGTGTTCAAGCTTGTTTGTTTAGTTTAACGAGTTGTTCAAGCTTGTTTGTTTAATTGATCTTATGTATATTGAATGAACATAAACAATCTCTTATCAAGCCGAAAACCAAGCTTGTTCACGAACGTTTGGTTCATTTACAACCCTACCCACAGAGCAATGGCCAAGTGGAGATGATCAATCAAGAAATAGTCCGCAGACTTAAAATTAAATTAGACCACATTCAGGGTAGCTAGGTAGATGAATTGCCAAGTATCCTCTGGGCATACCGGACCACTCCATAGGAGAGCACAGGAATGACTCCCTTTCACCTGGTCTACGACGGAGAAGCGATAGTCCCAGTGGAGGTGGGTGAGGAATCTACTCGGAAAACTACCTATGGGCAGACAATGTGTATCTTCATCTCCACAATTTCAACTTGATTACTGAGACTAGAGAGAAAACAGTTGCCCGACTCATTGCATATCAACAGAGAATGCGCCAAAATTATAACAAGTGAGTCATCCCTCGCTCTTTTCAAGTCAGAGACCTGGTCTGGTAGAAAGTCAAACCGGTTGAAGATGATAGCAAGTTGGAGCACAATGGGGGCCCATTCCGGGTAATTCGTAAGTTAAATACAAGGTCATACTACCTACAGGACTCAAACGGTAAAGATCTCGACCTTTCTTGGAGCGCCAACCACCTAAAGCCCTATCATTGTTAGGAAGTTTTCGTATCCTTCATCTTTTAAGTATTTTCCAAGTTTATATTTTCCCTTTTTGTCAATGAAAGAGCATTTTTCGTCAGACCAAGCTTGCCACAAAATCCCTCGACTCGGATAATAGTCGGGATCGAGATTCTGGCTGCGATATCAACCTCCCCTTTTGCACAAGGGTCGAGTTCATATCGTATCGCTCATGTCCTTTTCAGGGCCCAAACTCTCCCAACTCGGACAATAGTCAGGGTCGAGATCCCGGTTGCGATATCAACCTCTCCTTTCGCATAAGGGTCGAGCGTATATCGTATCGCCCATGTCCTTTTCAGGGCCCAAACTCTCCCGACTCAGACAATAGTCGGGATCGAGATCTCAGCTGCGATATCAACCTCCCCTTTCACACAAGGGTCAAGCGCATATTGTATCACTCATGTCCTTTTTAGGGCCCAAACTCCGCTAACTCGAACAATAGTTAGGGTCGACATCCCGGTTCCTATATCAACTTCCTCTTTCTCATAGGGTCGAGCGCATATCGTATGACATGCCTTTTTCAGGGTCTAAACTCCCCTGATTTGAACAATAGTCGAGATCGAGATCCCGGCTGTGATAACAACCTCTCCTTTCGCACAAGGGTCGAGCACATATCGTATTGCTCATGTCTTTTTCAGGGCTCAAACTCCCCCGACTCGGATAATAGTCGGGGTCGAGATCTCGACCGCGACATCAATCACCCCTTTTGCACAAGGATTGAGCACATATCGTATCGTCCATTCCTTTTTAGGGCCCAAACTCCACCGACTCGGATAATAGTTGGGATCGAGATCCCGGCTGCGATATCAACCTCCCCTTTCGCACAAGGGTCAAGCGCATATTGTATCACTCATATCCTTTTCGGGGCCCAAACTCCCTCGACTCAGACAATAGTCGGGGTCGAGATCCCGACTGTAATATCAACCTCCCTTTTCGCTCGACTCAGACAATAGTCGGGATCGAGCATGTATCGTATCGCTCATGTCTTTTTCAGGGCTCAAACTCCCCCAACTCGGACAATAGTCAGGGTCGAGATCCTGGCTGTGATATCAACCTCCCCTTTTGCACACGTGTCAAGCACGTATCGTATCGCTCATGTCCTTTTCAAGGCCTAAACTCCCCCAACTCAAACAATAGTCGGGGTCGAGATCCCAACTGCGATATCAACCTCCCCTTTTTCACAAGGATCGAGCGCATATCGTATCGCTTTTGTCTTTTTCAGGGTATAAAATCCCCCGACTCTAACACAGTTAGGGTCGAGATCAACTTTTAGGAAAACGTTATGTTAGCATGTTGTTGAAAAAGACACCACAAGACAAAGGATTTCATTCCATTTAAATTTAATTACAAAAGGTTGTGATAATACAGGAGGTAAGATTTTTTCAGGTTAAGTCAGCTACGTCCTCATCGGGAATACTGTCATTATACTTGGACAAAATGATGGGGGGAGGAGGTGTGTCGGCAGGCAAATGCCCACTCTCTTGGAGTTGTCGGATTGTGTCGTCCATATCATGTCGCACCATTCAGACCAGACGAGTGGCAATCAAGGTGTAAAATTCCTCCTAGCGCGTGAATTCCCTCTTCTTGGCGGCCCAACGCTCGTCCTCCCCGCCTTGATATTCTTAGAGCTCGGCTATCTTATCCTTGAGCTGGCATCTTAGGGCCCACAAAGACACCTGCAACTCAGATTTGAAAGCCTCCATAGCCCCTGCCTCAGCCTTGGCTATCTCCAATGTTGCATGGGAAGCCTTCAGTTCATGCAGGCGAGCCTCGGCTAAAGCTCTAGATGATGCGGTGTACCTTCCAGCAGTCTTCGATACCGCCAGTAGTTGGCGATCAGTTTCGATTCTGGCTACCTCCCCCTCAGAACGAAGAGACTCCAATTTAGGGGTGTCAATTCGGGTGGATCGGGTCGGGTTGAAAAATATATATATAAAATATCTCAATCCGAACCCGACCCAAACTCGAATACAACCCGAACTCGACCAACCCAATCAACCTGAATAACTCGATTAAAAATGACTTTTTTGGTTATTTTCTCTATAATTTTTTACTTTTATCTCAATACTCCTTCATTATCATACTGACATTGATATTAATATACATAAAAACATCTTAATTTTTAAAATAAAATTTAATTTAATCCCAAAAAATCCACTAAACCCGAATTAACCTAGGTCGACCCGAGCCAACCCGACCCGAACCCAAAAACCCCTGACCCAAACCTAATTTTTTCGGGTGGGTTCAGGTTGGGTTGGCGGATCGGGTTGATTTTTGACACCTCTACTCCAATTCTTGTCATCAGGCCTCCGCAAGAGCTTAGGTCGACTCAGTCGTAGCTCTGGTGACCACAACTCCACCTTCAAGAGCTCGAATACTTTTCGAATAGCCTCCAAGTCGGCTTGGGTAAACGTCGTCTGGGTTTTAGAGGCCTCGAGCTCCTTCTTCTGGGCTTCCGCAGTAGCTATCATCCTCTTCCACTGCTTCTTCTTCTCTGACTTTAACTTCTTAACCTCGGCTTCAAGGGGCTCTACTTAAAGCTTCATCATGTTTAGGTCATGGGCTGCTTGCAGCTTCTCCGCAATCCTTTCCACCAACACCCCCCTCACTCAGATAAGCTTCGCTTGAACGGTGGCAGGATCAGCTCTTAGCTTCTTTAGTCAGGCAATTTCTACCTGTGTCATGCCCAACTCTGCTCGAGTGAGGTAAAAACTTCCTCGGAAGGAGCATGGGCTAATCGAGCCTCTAACTCAGCCACTGGCCCTCATTTCTCAACGGCCCTGCAACACCTCCGAAAATCACCGTCCAAACACCACCAACTTGGACATGTGCTCAACCCCAGTCAGCAATAGCTCCTCGGCAAGTGTCCCGAAGGGCATGCCTTCAGTTGTCTCTTCCCCAATCATCCACCTGGTTACTACCAGGACATAGAGAGTGAGATCCAACTGGCATTCACCTGGAACCCCTGACCTATGAGATATCTTCGCAACAATGGGGACGATTTCTTTACCCTCTTGATGACCTGGGGAACAAAGAACTGGAGAGGGATGGGATGAATTGGCTCTGAGATGAAGACTCTCCAGGTCCTGCCCTCAAATGGGGGTGTTAGGGCATGCAAAAGGTTCGAGCTGCCCTCAGTCTAGTAATTCTCCAACTCGACGGGCGATGCTGGGAGCTGAATTGGCAAGTGCGAGGGTTATTGTCGGTTTGGGCCCCAACGTGAGAACCCCTCGAGTCGGAAGGGGAAATTAGTGTTCGAGCCCTCATAGATGAAACCGGGGTCTGGCCTAGTCGAGGTGATAGCAAGCCCAAGGGAAGCATTGGTGAACGACGCATCTTCCTGGTTGTCCTCCATGGCATCCCTGAATCCTCTGGGGAGTGGGCTCTGCAATTGCTTAGGGGAAGCCAAGCGCACCATGGATGTCCCTACAATCAGTGGGTGGTGGTCATTCGGGGTACCACCTCTGTTGGAGCCAAAGCGGGAGCAAGTGGGGACACCTCCCCAGGCCTAGCTTCCTCCCCAGTCAGGTCCACGATCTTAGCACCGCGCACCTCCAATTTGGCCTCTATTAGCTTCACAACCTCATTCATAGAAGCCTTCAACTTGGCAACAGCTGTAAAAAGTGGCACGCCTTCAGTTAGTTATCAAGAGTGTTGGAAAATGAAAAATCTTACCGAATGAAACTTTGAGGGGAGTCGGGACGGGGCTCAGCTCAAATTTGTGAAGTAGCCCCTCCTCGAGTATAAGGTGTCAAACATCAGATCTTGCAATTTTTCAAACAAACTGAAAAAGCCTTGCTCCAGATGGTGATTTTTCAAGGTGGGAGGCGCAGGCAACTTGATTTGCCACCGAGTCAACCAAGATACGGGACTGGAGGGCCTTACAAAGAAATTTTGGGGTTTACCCTTTGTGTGAAGTAGGGAGAGCTTTCAAGAGGTTGATCCCAGGTTTGGAAGAGAAGAAGAATATTTCATCCTCCATTTTCTTTAGGTAATAGAAATAATAGAAGATCCAGGGAGATAGTAGAATGCGATATAGGCGAAAGAGGATGGTTACACAGGCCAAAATTCGAAAAGAATTTGGGCCAAGCTGTGATAATGGAATGCGAAAATATTGGGACACTTCGGCAAAGAATGGAAGGATAGGAAAGCGCAAACCACTTAACAAATAACTCCTGAAGAAGGTCACACATCCAAGAGAAGGACGATCCGGACAGTCGTTACCAATGAGAAGCAGTAGCTGATGATCAGCCGATATCCCATAGGTGATCCTTAACCTATCCAAAGCACCATTACTGAAAATGGACTCAATGGACCTATATCACAGAACAAAAGAAGATCCCGCAGCCATGGATAGTCACGGTACTAGATGAGGGAGATGATGTCTGGTGGACACAGACTATCATTGACCAACGAAAGAGAAGCAAAGAAACAAGACAACTTACTAAAGGAGGCGAATCGGAAAGCCCAGAGATGATGAAGATGCAGGTGGCGGAAACAGAAACAAAGGTTACGCGATGAAGGCTAAGGCATATTCGTTTCGACCTTATATACTCGCACTTGCTTAACTACGACCATCAAATGTCTATCATCACATGGGCGGGATGAATTTCCAACTGTTAGATCAGACGTTGAGATAAAATCAAATCTCTGTAATCATTATGATTGCAGTAGTGCTTCATTTTCTTCACGGAAGGTCACATCCTATTAATATGACGTAATCTCAGAAGTGCGCCAACTCACTCCAACTCGAAAATCAAGATAGATTGTGGGTGATGTGCATTTAGTAGGTGTGGCCATGTTTAAGGCGTCGATCTCGCATTTAAAGCGCAATCTTACTGAGGTCATGCTTAAAGGATAGTCACGTGGACAACACGATCGGGCCTAATTGACTACACAATAGTCCAGTCAGTCGGGCTTCCACCTCCTTTGACTAGACTTGAAGGGGTGGCAGGTGATACGGGAGATAATTAGGGGATGTCACATGGTAGGGAGATCAATAAACCTACCGAGGTAGTATACCTGTTATATTTGAAAGGTGTCCTAAGACAATCGCCTTAGATAATGTATTATTTATTGGATAAATAGATCACTATTTGAGTGTACATTCTCTATGTATTTGATTGGATCTTAAACTCAAATTAATAAAGTCCACAATACAATGCATAACATGAGAGAAATTATGATTGGATCACAATTAGTAGGTATCTCTACATATGTAATTATGTATGTATTGAAATATTCCCTAATCGATGAATTGATGAGTAAAGACATCATCGATTCTGTAAGATTAGCATATGTTAGACTCCTTGGTTTAACCAAGCAACCGATTCTTACTGGCTGGAAACATTGAAATGTTGAAAATTAACGTATGGATCCTGGTTAAGGGTAACTAGTTCATCAGATATGACCTGTCATGAGACTTCATATGGTTCTATATATGTCTATGAAGATCTCATTGCAGCTCGAGTACAAGTTTCCTTCAACTTGAGGTATTCAAGTCATCTTGGTCATGGAGGCTTATACTTTGACATCTTAAGCAAACATCTCCTCGGAGGTGTGGCCCCGGGATAATTGAGTATAAACCAAGATATCCAAAGGTGTTTGAATAGCCCATAGAGGATTCACCACTCCTTTGATAAGGAGACGTATACCCTATGATTACTTGTCAAGATTATTACTCATAAGTCTTTGGATAAAATAGAAACACGTCAAGAAAATAGTCTTCTTGGATAAGTGTTTGAGTAATTCGAATCCGCAGGATAAGGGAATACTACTTGGGCTAGGTGTGACGTAATCAACCTAATGGGGACTGACACATAGACTATCTCTTGAACCAAGTGGGTATAAGATGAGTGAAAGGTTATACGCACGAATAACTATAGTTGTTGAAGGGTTTAGAATTGTTCTTGGATAAACTGTGACTTCTCGGTTAATCGGGGATCATGTGTCACTCGTGATCGATCCATAATTAATGATTAATTATGAACGACCAACATAAACCGAGAACCTATTGGGTCACACGCACTATAAGTATATCCGAAAGACTTAAAACGAGTTTGAGAATTGGATCCTTAGATCGAGAGAGATTAAGTCTGGTTGAACCAGACAAAGGGCAAATATGAAAAGATATTTATCGCAACGGAAGCGCGGATGTGCCACGTCTTTTGGAGATGAATTAGACCCTCTTTAGTCTAATTATAAATCAAATTGGTTTAATTTTAATTCAAAGAGGTTTGGTTATTAAACTAAGTGGTTTGATTTGAACCAACATAGTTTGGTCTTGAACCAAACCATGGCTTAATGGTAGTGGATCGAGTTGTTATTGGGCTTCAGGTTTGGGAGATGACTTATTCCCTAAGTCATTGTTAGGGGGTATGTAAATACCCCTCCATGAGGAGAGAAACATGACTCCAGGATTAGAAACCTAATTGTTAGGTTTTTGGATTCCTCTCCTCTCCTCCTCTCTTCCCGTCATCGGCCATAAGGAGAAAGGTTCTCCTTGTGCCGCCTCCCAACCACAGCCGGCCACCACTGCCTCCCACCTACCAGCAGTTCCCTACCGGCCATCAGGATGTCGGAGCTCCGATCTTCGTCCAAGAGGAGCCGCCCCATGCCAAGGCAGCCGGTGGACAACTTGTTGTCTGTCGCTGCCCAGCCCCCTTCCGGCCTCTTCCCTCCTCTGTTCTAGCGAGCAAACATTGTTACCGGAACCCCGATGCCTCAGGGTATGTTTTCCTTCATCGGCAGCGACTTCATAGATGCCAGACAGCGAGGAAAAGCTCCGGACATGAGCATTTTTGGGACCAGACAACAACCTCTTCGATTTCTTCTCTCCCTTGCTTTGTGCCGTCGGATTTCTCTCGCCGTCGGTCACAAAGTCGAACCCGAGACTCCCTCTTGGATCCATCATCTTCTTCGTTCGGCTAGTACCAGATTGGAGATGAAAACTCATGATTTAGCGAAGTCGTCTTGACGATATCTCGGCCTGGATATTGATAGAGGTAATCTTTCCAAAGGTTGCTAGTTGATTCCGATAGAGGCTAGCCTTATGAGGCTAGAAAATGCTCTCTACAAGGTTCAGTTACGAACTCGCAGGTATAATTCCTAAAGAAACACTTTGATCTATGGTTATGTATAGCGCATGTGTGTATCCTGTATAAATACCCCAAGGTAGTTTTGATATGATCAATCGAGTTAAGTTAGGTCTTGTGTGATTTGATCTTTGTGTCTAAGTGTGCAGGAACTTAGGAACACAAGAAGTTGAGCGGAAGACACAGCGGACTAGAAGGATGGCACGGGAAGTGAGTCGATGGGCTCGGTACATTCAAGGGATGAGAAGTTACGGAAGAGTACACCGGTGGAGCGAGAAGGACTCGATCTGAGGGACGCGAGACGAGAAGGATGCGGTCCGAGGGATGAGAAGCCAGGGAGGAAGTCTGCTCAAGGAGAAGCTCAAAGTTGGGTTCGGGTGAGCTCAACTTCGGACGACCAGAGATTACCCAGGCGATCGGAAGGAATGGAGGCGCCCTAGAGCAGCTGAAGGCTCCTCACCCGCCAGGCGCTGGAGGCGCCCCCATCGAATGGAGGTGCCTCAAGCGCCCAGACTTTGGAGGCGCCCCCAACGTCAGGAGGCGCCTCACCCGTCCAGAAAGTGGAGGCACCCCCAACGCTCGGAGGCGCCTCACCCACCTAAGAACAGAGGCACCCCCGTATGCTTGGAGGCGCCCCTCAACCGTTGAAGACTCGTTGCAACGGATGAGATCTGGAAGCCAAGTCAAGTCAACTGAGGTGCCCCAAATGCTTGGAGGTGCCCCCAGCGCTGCCAGAGCAGCAATGGATCAGTTTTGATCCATTAGAGACGCCCTCATAACTGTCATGTCAGCAAAATAATTACCTCGATCATTTTGCTATAAATATAGGTTGTGCCCTCTAGTTTTGATATAATACACTTTGGTCTTCATCTCCAAACTCTGTAATCTTCCTTCTGTGCTTTCAAAGTCTGTAAGAGGCTACTCCGCCTTCAACGAAGGAGTTTTAGTACTTTTTTATTGCCTTGGATTAACAATCACCCTGGTTGTAACCAAGTACATCTTGCACCTCTTCTTTATTTTTTATGTCATTTATTTTTAGTTAACTAATGTGTGTGTCCTTGCTTAGCTAGAAGCAAGGGAAGAGTCTTATTTTGATTGACAAGGGCTATTCAGCCCCCTCTAGTCGGTCCAACTCGAATCTAGAATTGGTATCATAGCCCAACCACTTTGGAAGGACTAAACGCCAACTGAAGCAACACGAAAATGGTCGGATCAAGCATTCACCCACCTAAGTTCGAGGGGGAGTTCGCGATATGGAAACGCCAAATGGAGGTATTTTTCAAAACCAACTTTGATATTCTACTTACTATTAAATATGATTTTAAAGCTCCCAAAAATGAGAACAGAGAAGAAAAGGAAGAATACCTTTAGAACAAGAAGCAACAGACTGATTTTGTGGCCAACGAAAAAGCAGAGTTCCATCTGCTAAGTGTATTACCTTCTTAAGAAGTCAACCGGATTGACACTTACAAATCGACAAAGGAACTCTCGGAGAAGTTCCTAGAGCTTCACGAAGGAACCTCGGAGGTAAAACTAGAAAAATGAGACCTGCTCCAGAATCAACTAACAAACCTCTAGATGGAAAAGGGAGAAAAGGTGGCTCAACTGCATGCAAAGATCAAGGAGTTGATCACTGAACTCACCAACCTCAGAGAAACGGTAACGAATCGGGATTCCCTAAGGTATGCTCTAAATACATTCTCGAGAACCCCGGAATGGACATCAATAGTAGATTCCTACTATATCTCCAAGGACCTTGAGGTAAGTAGTTTAGAAAATTTATTTTCTACTTTCGAATTACATGAATCTAGAATTGCATGTCTAAGAAAAGAAAAAGAACCAGATCGGAATCTAGCCCTGAAAGCCAACAAGCTCAAACCAGACTCAAAATCTTCATCTGATGATGAAGAAGCTTATATGGTAAGGAGATTAAATATTTTTTTTAAAACTAATAATTTTAATAAGTCACAGGCCAAGAAATTTCTTCTAAAAAAAAGAAAGGTAAGATGCTACAACTGCGATGAAAAATGACGCATCCAGGACAACTGTCCCAAATTGAAGAATAAAAAAAAGGAGAAAGGATCTAGAAAAGTCAAGCATCGGAACCTCAAAGCTATGTGGGACAACTCATCATCAGAAGAGTTTGAGATCGAGAAGTACGCAGGACTGACACTAATGGTCAATCACAAGAGGAGAGCATCGATGAAGGGGGAGGTACTTTCGAAGAGAGCATCGATGAAGGGGGAGCATCGAATTATGAATCTGACATGGTAAGTAAGGTACGTCTTCTACCTCCTGACCAGTTATATAATGACATAAAAATGATATCTAGACCTATGTGCAATTTAAGGACCAAGTATGTTGCATTAAAAAAGAATAATATTGAATTAAGAATTAAATTAGCAAATGCAAGTCCACTACTTGAATTTGATAAACTTAAGATGAAAAATAAAAATTTGAAAGAACAAATAGAAATATTAAAAAAGAATTCTACATGCTCAAGTTCAAAATTTTAGAAATTATGGAAGACTTAATTAGTATGTTAGAAACCATAGGAGCCCAATTAGAAAATTCTCAAATTATGATATTCCTAGAAAATACTTGATTAATCTAATAGGTAGGAATTTATTCTGGGTTCCAAAATTTATTCTAACTTATTAGATTATCTTTTTATGCATGCTAGAAAATAAAATGGTTGAAGTTATTAATATTTTGTTTGCAAAATTATCTTTGTCATCTTTCTATTCGATTAATTTTCATAATATATTTTTTTGTGATAGAATTTCATGTTTTCTATTATAAAAAAAAATTAAAAATTTTTTTGACCGTTGCATAAATTTTTATAATTATTTTAGAAAAAATTAAATTTTTAAAATTAAAATTTTTGGAGACTTATTTTTGAAAAACTTAATTTTTCTTCAAATAATTGTTAAAGTTTAAATGTTCAGATAAATTTACAAGTTCTTCACCAAAAAAATCATATTTTTAATTTATTATCTCAAAAAATCTTCAATTCACTAAAGAAAAATATTTTCCTCTATAAGGAAAAGTATTTTTCACGTAATTTTTTTTTAGAATCAGATTAGTAATTCTAAATGTCGACAAATTTTTTTTAATATTTTTTAAACTTAAAAAATAATTTTTAAATTATTTTTGGGAAAATTATGATTTAATTGTTAGAAAATTATGTTCTTAGAAATAATTACGGTAAAAATACACAGATATCTATCTCATGTATACTCCCTCAATTTTTTTTTTCACATTTTCCCCCTATTATTAAGTATTTTTTCTAATTTTTTTTTGATGTGGTCAAATAGGGAGAACTATGAGTTAAGGGGAAGATTATTACGGATTTTTTTTTTTGGTATTTAATTGTAATATTTTTCTTAATGTAGTTAACCTTATAACTTTATGTTTGATTTACCTTAACTTTAACTTGGGTTAATGCACATCAAAAATTAGGAGATTGTAAGTACCCCGAGGTGATTTTGATGTAATTAACCAAGTTAGGTTATGTCTTG
>JBBUKS010026207.1:0-11339 GCA_038050645.1 Hedychium gardnerianum
TGTCTCACTGGCAGTTCAACCTCAACTCTGGGCCGTGCCTCACAGGCACGGTCGTGCCTTCACCCATCAGTGCCTCAAGTTTAGGCCATGTTTATCAGATATGGTAGTGTGCTAGGAGTGACCTGGGCATTGCCCCATGTCTATAATTCTCAAGGGAGGTGGTTCTTTCCTTCTAAGGAGAACACTAGGCCTTTCATATTTCATCTTCCAGAGATTTCTCCATCGATCTGAGGCGAATTTCTCTGATCCATCATCATCCAAGAAAGGGGAGCACTCTCAAAGACCGAGATAACATCCGACTAAGCATTCTTTCCCTTCTTCTAGACTAGGGCTTGAATGTTTCATTTAATGTCTTTGTGCTATCTTCCATTGCTTATGGAGTAAATCTCTTGTATTCTAGGGTTAGAGAGTAACTATGATGTAATTGATGACGTATAAACTATGGATATGCCAATTTCTCATTTCTATGAGATGTTACCTCTTATGCCATGTGTGTTGTGCATTGTATATGTTTGACGAAATGTGTATGTGAATGATACATGAAGATCTAGGGTTTTGCTTCTATGTTAAGGTTGCTACTAGAATGGATAATCGGGAGATCCTTAGTGACAAAAGATTCTCATTCAACCGAACACTTGTGCCCTTAGTGACAGAGGGCACCGACACGTATTCCACTTTCTATAGTTAAAAGACTTTGACATAGGAGTTTACCTTAGTTCATAGGAGTAATGTTGAGAAGTAGGCGAGGATCATGCTATAGGGATATTATCTAACATCATAGTGAAACCAAAAGCCTAGAATCACTCCCCCAACCAATCTTCACTTCTCTTTCACGTGGACCTAGATCTCTCTCTCTCTCTCTCTCTCTCTCTTAAGAAACCTCTCTCTCTTAAGTTCACAAACTCACAACTCAATTAGTCTAGCTAACTTCCTTCACCCAATCACTAGTGCTAGTCCACAATCCCTGTGGGTTCGATATCTTTTTATTACTTGACGACACTACCGTGACCGCACACACTCCTTGGCACAAAATTGATATCTTGTACACATACCTACGACAAATAATATGTTGGGTCTACTAGAAGTAAGATAAAGGAGACTACCTATAGCACTATGATACAACTTTTGGTCAACTTCTTTGCCTTCAATATCATTGTCTAATTTTGTATTAGTGGCCATAGGAGTAGATATTTCTTTGGCATATTTAGATTGATGAATGTATGTCTTCTTTTGTTTGTTTAATTTGTAGCCCTAAAAAAAAATGTCAACTCACCAACTAAACTCTTTTTAAACTCACTTTCCATGTGATTTATGAACTCATTTAGATAGTCTTTGTTTATGGAATCACAAATAATATCATCTACATAAACTCGGGCCACAAAAATATCATCTCCACTATTTTTCAGAAACAAAGTAGGATTAATTTGTCCTCTATGAAATCCTTTTGACACTAAAAATGTGACAACCGTTCATCCAAGCACGAGATGTTTGTTTTAGCCCATATAATGCCTTTTTAAGTTTATACATGTGGTTCAGAAACTCTAAATTTTCAAACCCCAGTGGTTACTCAACATAAACTTCTTCCTTAATAAAACTATTTAAAAATGTTGTTTCACATCCATTTGATACAACTTAAACCCTTTGTGAACGACAAATGCCAACATCAACCTAATAGAATTTAATCGAGCTACAGGTGCGTAAGTTTCATCATAATCTAACCCTTCTACTTGATTAAAGCATCAAGCAACCAATCCAACTTTGTTTCTCATAACCATTCCCGTATCATCAAGTTTGTTCCAAAAAACCCACTTAGTATCAATAATTATTTTTTCTTCAGATCTAGGAATTAAATCCCAAACTTGACTTCTCTCAAATTGAGATAATTCATCTTGCATTGCTAAAATCCAATTTGGATCAAGCAAGGCATCATCAATGGTTTTTGGTTCAATTTGAGAGATTAAGGCAATTTGATATTGATCACTACCGCAAGTGCATGGTTACGTTGTAAGTAATAAAAAAAATCGATCACACAGGGACTAAGGATTGAGCACTAGTGAGTCTGCACAGCGAATTATCTAAACAATCGAGTTGGTTGTAGAAGCTTGTCAATTTGAGAAGGAGAGAGAGAGAGTGAGAGAGGTCCACGATGGAAGAGGTTGATTCTTGAGAAAGAGGATGGTTTGAGAAGGCGATCTTAGGACTTCGATTTCATATTGATGCTAGTTAATGTGCTATGAACTGTTCATTTCCTAATCCTCCATGTTTACAATCTTGTAGGGGTTTCTAACCAAATTATCAGTATGATCTCGTAAGGATCACCATGGAGTGCTTACATCATTTGCTTCCAAATGTTATTAAGTAGAAAAGATAGCATAGAAAGTCCAGTTAAAGGATTACCCTCTATCACTAAAGGCTCCCCGGTCATACAGACTATATTACACAAGACACTTCCTAACATAGGATGGTGAAAACTCATTAAGTTATAGTTATCTAATCCCTTATGGAGATTTTCCCCCAATTCAAGGTGATGACTCTAGAAAGTCCAATTAAATGATTACTCTCTGTCACTAAGGGCTCCCCGGTTATACAATCTTGAGTAATCATCTCTACATGGTGACAATCCTTCATATCCACATGCAAACATTTCACATACACATTAAATCAAGCAAAAGTAGGGCATCACACATATGGAACAATTTAAAACACTACATAGAAAGAGAAAATTGATAAATCCATAGTTTGTACATCAACATCACATCAATATTACTTCCTACATCCTAGAATCAAGGAGATATACTCCATAGCGGAGGAATCACAATCCAAAGACAAGAAACAGAGCATTCTAACAATTAAATCCTAGAAAGGAGAAGAAAGGAATGTTTATCTATGACTTGCCAGCGTCTTTGAATGAAATCCTCGCTCAGGATGTGGATGGATCGTTGGAATCAATGTGGAATTGGACCACATAAGTTCCCACAAGGGGGAAATCTCTCTCTTCCAAAAAGGGGATCTCTCTCCTCCAATGAGGCATGGCCACAGTAGTAGAAATGGTCATGTTTGCCGCTCCATTATGTAATTTATCTCATTTTAGCCCCCAAATCGCATCCTGTCAAAGAAAATACGAAGAGAGCAAATCTCCTAACTTGGGGAGCAAAAGCATGACAATAATATGAAATGGAGTGCGATAAAGTAGATGTGTGATAAACATGTCTAAAAGTATATATAATTTATGCACATCAGGCTTGAGAAAATATGAGAAGAAAATGAGAGGGTTCCAGAGAGGAATGTTCCTTCTCTTAAAGAAGAAAGAGCAGTTTGCTTAAAGGGAGAGGAGAGAGGAAAATCAAGAGAAGAGAGGTCATTCTCTTGATGGCTCGGACCAATGTTGGAGAAAAAGGAGAGAAAGAAAAGAAGATTTCTTCTTTGGCAGGAAAGGAGGAGAAGAACTTAGGGTTACTGTTGGAAAGACAACATCTTAGAGAGGAGGAAGAAGAGAGAAACTGAAATCAAGGGCTTCGGAGAAGTTTGGGAGCTCTTGATTTAGGGATTAAGGGGGAAGAGTAAAAGGTTTGAAAGGGATAAAAGGGGGCACCGACTAAAGGAAGTGAGGCACAACCTCAAAAATTAGGGTTTTATACCCTTTGGTCGGCCACGACATGGTCGTGTCTGGGAGACATGACCTGTCGTGGCCAATTCAGTGACCAAAAGTATGGTTATGCATGGGTGGCACTGTTGTGTCTCATTTTTTTCATTTTTTTTAGAGAACACAAAGGCACGGCTATGTTACAATATCAAAGCCTATAGGACACAATTATGCTTGAAAAGCACAATTGCGTGTCACCTTCTGGGTAAGGAAGCACAATCGTGCTTGAGAAGTTCAATCGTGTCTGGCTCAATAATTGCAGCACTATCCTTTCTGTGGTAAAAAGAATGGTTGTGCCTCAGAGGCACTACCGTGTCACAGAACTTTTGTTGAGCGCATGGGTGAAGACACGACCATACTTGGAAGGTACAACCTATATCTATTCTTGGCCCAATCTCTTTCCAACACCCGTGGCGGTCACCACAACCAGCTTTGTTGGATAGCCCTATGCAGGTAAATGCTAAAACATATTTTTTAAACATACAACGGAAGCAAAAATAAAAGACATAATAACCTAATTATTATATCACACCCAACACACGTATACATGATACATTCATGCAGACATAATCGTAATATAAAATTTTATGTAAATAACTTTTATTCTAGTTATACCTGGCGGATCACAAGGAGCAGGAATGACATCAACCAAGCGATGCTTTGAAACATCTCCTCTATTCATATCCACACCGAGAAATCCACAAAACGACGTTGCTAAGTCTGAGTCGTGTCTCCGCTTTAGTACTAGCCAAAGTTGAGAGATATAATGATCCAAGAGAGGGATCTTGGCTCGATTCATGTCCGGTGGATGAAGCAACCCGATGACACAAATCGACCACAAACAACTTACGCTAAGGTTGCTGACTAGAGTGGAAAAAGCACTACCGATGGTTGTTGGTCGGCAGCAAGGAAGTCCCCTAGTCGGTTGATGGACAGCGGAGGAAGGTCGGACGGCTCACGGTAAATGGAAGGTGTCGGCAGTCACGGGGCAACACCCAAGCGTAGGGTACAACAACTCTTGAGTCGGACAACGGATTGTCAGAGGTGGCCTTCGCTGGTAAAGGTCGGAGGGTGGTCGGGAGGCCGATGGCGGTGGCTTCCGGTGTCATGGCTGGGTGGATGCGACTGCACAAAAGGGATTTTCCCTTTTGTGTGGTCAGCGACAAGAGAGGGAAGAGAAGAGAGAAGGAGATGTTTTGGAAAAAAAACTAACAATTAGGTTTCATCCAAAATTCTTATTGATCTCTCTCCCTATGGGAGAGTATTTATAACCTCTCTCAATGACTTGGGGAGCAAGGTATCTCCCATGCCCAAAGCCCAATAGCAACCCAATCTAACATCATTAAGCCATGGTTTGGTTCTAGACTAAACTATGTTGGTTCAAAATCAAATCACTTGGTTTAATAACCAAATCAAAATAATTTGGTTTATAATTAGACCAAAGAGGGTTTAATTCATCTTCAAAAGAGGTGGCTCATTCGTGCTTTTGCTCCTAGTGTCTCTCTGAATTGGCTCAACTTGGAGCCTTGGCCTTGAAGGATTTATGTTCCCCTCCTCTATGGCCCTCTAGGCTTGGTAACCTTTCTTTTGCCAGGGTGACATACTTTTCAGAGTTAAGTTCAGCCCTTTTTCCTTTACCATCAAAATATGGTTCTTCTGGTGGCTTCTCCATCTCCTTCAGAGATTTCTTCTTGGACTCTACTTGTTTAAGTTCATCGTACCTATTGTAATAATCAGATACAAGTAGAGTATAAGAGGAGTTAGATAAATCAAAATAAACTTTGTCCTCTCCCACTACCAATGTGAGCTTGTGATCTTTCACATCAAATATAGCTCCTACAGTGGCCAAGAATGGCCTTCCCAGGATGATTGGGATTTTAGAATCCTCGTTCATCTCTAGGACCACAAAGTCGATAGGGACCAAAAAGTTCCTACCTTAACTAGCATATTCTCAAGAATACCAAGTGGGTATCTATGGAAGTGATCTACCAGTTATAGTATCATAGTAGTGAGTTTCAAGTTTTTCAACCCTAAATTATTATACAACGAAAGATGCATTAGGCTAACACTAGCCCCCAAATCACAAAAAGTTTTTTCAATAATAGTAGTCCAGATGGTGCAGGGAATAGAGAAGCTTCCTGGATCCTTCAATTTTGGAAGCATATAGTTTGATAATAAAGCGTTGCACTCAACAGTTAAGGCTACTATTTTGCCGTCATCTTTCTTGTGTCTTGTTGACAGAATATTCCTCATAAACTTGGAAAATTTGGGCATTTACTACAAGACCTCTATAAGTGGGATCTCAATGCATATTTCTTTGATCTTTTTCAGAAACTGGTTAAATTCATCATCCCTTTTTGCACTTATAATCTATTAAGGGAAGGGTATCAGTGCTACGATTCTATCCTATGGTCTAGCCTCAATCTAGTTACTATTCTTAACTTCTTCTTAGATTTGCTCGTGATGTGTAGAAGAAGGAACTAACTCTCCGATTGACATACTCTCGATCCCTTCAGATGTAGCAGTCACTTGGGATTGCCCTAAGGTCTATCCGCTTCTTAGCTCGATGGCATTACAATTCTCAACTAGCTTATTTTCTGGCTTCTCTAGGAATGACCCTTGTTGTCTTGAAGAAGTGGTAACTATTTGTTCCACTTGATTTTCAAGAATTTATAAGTGATTTTCAACATTATCCATTTTCTTGCAAATCTTCATGATATCATTCTTCATTTTTAATTGGTTGGCACAAATTTCCTCAATTAGCTTCTCCAAGTGTGAGGGTTGTGAAGTCTGTTAAAAATTTGAAGTTTGCCCCATTTGCTCTTGATTATTGTTGCGATAGGAGAAATTTGGATGATTCTCCATCCAGGGTTGTATATATTTGAATATGGGTTAATGGTCTTGAGTTGAAATTCCCTATTGCATCTACTTGTTCAATCTGAGCTAATTATGCAGTTACGGATCCGAATGGACAAGTTTCCTTTGCATTCTGCATTTCACCACATATCTCATAGCGTACACTAATTACATTGGCTTGATTGGTGCTCACAGCATCAAATTTCTTTGTAAGGGCATCCATCTTAGCATAGATTAAATCCAAAGTGTTAACCTCATGTATTCTTGGAATTTTAATTGGGTTACTTCTTTTTGATACCCACTTATGATGATTCATAGCCACACTCTCTATTATTTCCTTAGCTTCATCTAGTCTCTTATTAATCAAAGCTCCGCTTGTTGCAGAATCCAAAGAGACCTTAGTTTGATAGTTAATTCCGTTGTAGAAAGTGTTGATAACTAGCCACTTTTCTAATCTGTGATGTGGGCATTGTCTTAGAAGTCATTTGAATCAATCTCATGCTTCATAGAGAGATTCCCTATCATTCTATTTGATGCTTGCTATTAAGTTCCTCATATATGATGTCTTGCTTGGAGGAAAGAACTTCTCCAAGAATGCTTGTTCACATTGTACCCAGGATGTAATGTTGTTTAGAGGTAGGTGTTGTCACACCGCAAGTGCATAGTAATGTCGTCAAATAATAAAAATATATCGATCACATAGAGATTGTGGACTAAGCACTAGTGATTTGGTGAAGGAAGTTAGCTAGACTAATTGAATTGTGAGATTGTAAATATTAAGAGAGAGAAAGTGTGTGAGAGAGAGAGTTGAGAGGTCTTTGTGCAAGTGATGTGTGAGGATTGGTTTTGGAAGTGATTCTAGGGTTTTGGTTTCACTATTAGGTTAGATAATGTCCCTATAATATGATCATCTCCTAATTCTCAACACTACTCCTATGAACTAGGATAAATTCCTATGTCAAGGTCTTTTAAATCTAGAAAGTGGAATACGTGTCGGTGCTCTCTAACCCATATAACATAAGAGATAACATCTCATAGAAATAGGAAATTGGCATATCCATAGTTCATACATCATGAATCACATCATAGTTACTCCCTAACCCTAGAATACATGAGATCTACTCCATACAAAGGGAAAGAAAACTCAAAGACATGAAGTTAAACATTCAAGCCCTAATCTAAGAGGAAGAGGGAAAGAATGCTTAGCCTGTTGGAGTCTTGGTCTTTGGAAGTTCTCTCCTTCCTTGAATGATGATGGATTGGATAAATCCGCCTCGAATCACCGGAGAAATTGCTGGAAGATGGAGTATGAAGGACCTAGGGTTCTCCCAAGAAGGGAAGAACCACCTTCCCTTCACAAAGAGGCAAAAACACCTTTTATACTTATGAGGCATGACCCAGGTCACTCATGGAACATGACCATGTCTCTAAAGCATGGCCGTGTCTTGAGGCTCTAATGGTAGGAGGCACGGTTGTGTCTGGGAGACACGACCCAATGTTGAGGAAGGACTGCCAGGGAGACACGATTGTGTCTGTGAGACATGGTCGTGCCTTGAGTCTGCCCAGACTAGCCACACGACCGTGTTTGGGAGACACGGTCATGCCTAGTCTTCCTTCACAAATGACACATGACCATGTCTAGGAGACACGGCCGTGTCTTGAGCTTCTACAATTCTTGAGGCACACTCTTAACCCAACTTCTTTGTTTCCTGCTTTGATTTCTGCTATGTTTTTCTACTTTGCTCTCCGTGGAAGTTTTGTTTCGCTCCGAAACGCATCCCGTCGATGAAAACACAAGAAGAGCAATTCTCCAAACAAAATGGAGTAAAAAACATGATAACATAATAAATGAAGTGCGATAGTGTAGATCATGTCAATGAAATATAAGTAGATGTGCGTCAAACAATACATAAAGTGATATATAATCTATGCACATCAATCTTGTAACGTAGAACACCAATTATGACCAAGTTCTACCATGAATTAACTAACTAAACCAAATCCTAAACCAGTCAGGAACACTAATTAGCTCCACCAATCCACCTCTCAATCTACATATCAAATTCCAAATCACTAACTGGATTTACAATCTACTAACCGCATGAAACCCTTTTTATTAATGATTCCACAACTCCTAATTAAATCATCCATTTCTTTTATTGATCCACATAAACTAAACTACTTAAACTAGATCTATGCAAATCAATCCAACTATGACACGAAACTACACAAATAGGACTATTAGGGTAAGGGAATTTGTTACCCTATGACTTCTCTTCCGATGATGGCACACGGCTAAACCATGGTAATCGGTATAGTAACAACCAAATTCTGACCTAAACAGTGGCTGGTCGAAAGTGGGAGTTGGCCAACAACTCAGTAATGACTGGAGAGGTGATGGTGACTGCTGTAGTGGCCGGCGACATTGTTGATGGCTAGAACAGTAGATGGCCGATGGCTGTAACTTGCCGGAGCAGGGGTGGCCAACAATCAGAATCACCCTCGCAGTGGTGACCGGAGAAATGGAATGGACGGCAGTCTAATCTGACCTAGATCTGGCTGAAGCAAGGGAATCGGAGATGGTCGTGGATTGTGGCCTGGCAACAGGGCTGCAAGTGCTATCCAATAGTGGATGAATTACCGGAGCAAGAGTGGCAAGTCAGTAGCATGCTCCCTTAACGATGATGACTATGATGGCCGGTGATGGCCGAAGCAGGGGGCAAAGACCTAGCATCCAGTGGTGGCCGATTAGAGGAGAGGTGTCTGGAGGAGAAGAGAAATCTGGCTTGGCTCTTGGTTGTGGGCTAGCAGCAAGGTGACTGTGCTCTGGGAGGTGGCGACGGCCAGAGTGAAGTTAAGGAAATCAGTCGACTTCGTTGGTGGTGCCTGCAATGGTGGATCGACTGGAGATGCTGGGATGGCTACGGGCGGCTGGGGGTTGGCACCAATGATCGTTGTTGTCGTGGCCTATGTTTGGCCGGATATTTGGCCGATGGTGGTAGCCGGATGAGGAGCGGAGATGGAGGTCGAGCAAAGGGAGGGAGAAAGGCGGCTGTGAATTGATGGGGCAACGCCGGTGACTGTAGTGGCCGGAGCTAAGGGGCAACGCTGGAAATCTGCTCACGATGGACGGAGAAGGTAAGCTATGGGCGTTGGCCGCAGGGAGGTGAGGCAGCGATGCCGGATCGAGAGAGGAAGAGAAGATCGAGTGTGGGGGGAAAGAAGAGGGATCGAGAAAAATAAACGAAATTAGGTTTTTAATAATTCAACTTTAGGTTAATATTTATAACCTTAGGTTGATTGAATCAATCAACTCTCAATTAAATTGATATTTCAAATAGGCTTTTTAAATGCCTATTATTTATATTCCCTTGAACTAGTCAGATTAGCTCCGATTAAATCCAAATAAATTTCTAAAATTTCTAGAAAAATTGAATAAGGTTATTCCTCAATAACACTTATCATTTTATGGTTATTTATCTGCCAAATCTAATAGATTCATTTGCACCCTAGTAAACTCCAAAGAAAATTTACCCTTAATTTTTATTCTTAATTAATTAATTAATAAGTGGACCATATACGCGTAGATACTTAATTTACCCAAAGAAATGATGAGGGTCCTAATCCCAATTTTAAGTCATTCTCAATTTTTAACTACCTTGGTCGACCAAGTGGACCATGTATGCGTAGATACTTAATTGGTCAAGAATGGTAGGCAACCCACACATATATTTTACTAAACTATCAAGAAGTAATGTCATATTTCGAGTAAGTATATATTTACTTTTTTATGTATTTCTTACGTTGTAAATTATTTGTATTATAATTTATTTTTTTATGGTAGGATTTTCCAAAACTTAAATTCTGAACTTTTGACACATGAGTTTGATCGCTTGTGTAATGAAGAATTTGCACCATGTTTCAAAAAATATATAAGTAGATTATAAATTATTTTTACACAATTCTTGACTTTTAAACATATTTATTTGACTTTTGATTTTAGGTTCATGATAATCAAGCTCACATTGAGCAATAATTGCTAATCCATCTGTCATATGGTCCAAAATCAATGGTACACACTTGGCCAACATATTTCATAAACAGATATAATTTTCATACTCAAGAATATGGAATGAGGAAGACTACAATGAATAGTAGAGTTTGTATTAAGTCATCTAATTATGGAGGTGCAAGAAATAATTTTTAAGGTTTGTTGGATGAAATTATAGAGGTAGAATAACCTGGACTAGAATTGCGAGTTATTTTATTTATATGTCGTTGGTTTAACCTTGTCAAAGGGATGAAGTTGCATCCATAGTTTGATTTGGTTGACATAAATCATAAGAAATTGTGTAGGAGATATGAACCATTTATGTTGGCACAACAAGCGATTCAAGAATTTCATGCTTCATATCCTAGTTTGAAACATGACAAAATTGATTAGTGATATGTTTGTAAAACGAAAGCACGAAAAAAAATTGAGGAACATTGAGAAGACATAGCATATCAACAAGAGGAAGTTGCAAACACATTTCAGACCGACGAATATAATATTTCAACATTACGAGATCCCAGCGGAGTAGTGATAGACATGGATTCAAGTGAAATTCATGAGGATGATGATGAGAAATCTAATTTTGAGACTGATGATGATGAGAATGACAATGAGAACTTTGATTTTTGATGATGGGTAAGTTTTGTTATCTTAATATAACAAAATATAATATTCTATCTTCATATATGGTAATTTTTTTTTACTAAGAGTAAATTTAGTTTTAATTTGCAAATTTATAAATCTTGTAACTCAATTAGTTGTCTATTTACTGTCTCATTCTGAAAT
>JBBUKS010026218.1:0-30868 GCA_038050645.1 Hedychium gardnerianum
CTCATGGTTTTATTTTTGGGCTCTATCCAAAAGGCCTCGTACCACCCACCAGGTCGCATCTCGGTTCACCCGACCTACTAGGACTTCCTTGCTTAGCCACAACTAGGACTTCCTGCCTGATGTCTGGTCCTCTTGATCCGGACATGGGAGCCCCTACTTCCTTTGTTCGAAGTCAATATTCTACTCATATGGCTTGATTAGATCATAGCTCTTGTGCACAGTCGGCGATTAGACCTTCTGGCAGTCCGAGCTCTGATACCAATTGTAGGAACCGAAGGAATTTAGATATCTCCACAATGGTATGATATTCTCCACTTTGGGCCTAAATCCTCATGGTTTTATTTTTAGGCTCTACCCAAAATACCTCATACCAATGGAGATATTTTTTCCTTATAAGCCCATAATCTTTCCCATGTGTTTTCAATGTGGAATTTTATTAGCAATCTTGCAACCTCAACAATATATTTGTGTGTTTTATTACTGAGAATGTTACTCATCTAAATGTTGGATTTTGTTCAAACAATAACATGGGAAACTCATTAGATTTCAGAGAGATTGTGAAAGATTTAACCACTTCAAAAAATTTTGGTTCAAATGTTTGTTTAGCCTAGTACTCCATTTTGATGAAACCTCTTTCTTATCTTGTTTGATTTGTGCCATTAACATTTGATGTTTTCCTTTGACGATTATTCCATCTAATATCTCTAGTTCTTTCTGCCTGTTTTTCCATTGTAGTGATATAAATGTAGTTATCTAGCTAATATTTTTTTTGTCGATCAATGTGACCACTAAATTGGAAATTTATTTGACTGACTCATTCATCCTCACTTTGATTCAGAAGTACTATCACAGTGCATAACCTGTGTAATGCGTATAACACTTTCAGGTCATGGATATTTTGAAACTGGCAGCCGAGATGGATTTATCTTGTATAAAGGCTTATAAGCTTGATGCACTTAAATCTGTTGTGAATAGTGAAACAATATCTTGCACAACACATGTGAACAATGAAGAATCTGGAGTTCCAGCAATAAACCAAAGCTCATCTACTTTTATTAGCGGTGATAAGATCAGCATTGATGTGGAAACATGCAGCATCAATGATTCACCATCACTAACAGGTAGTAACTCCTAACCAGTAATATATCCTGCCATTTGTTTTCTGATGTGTTGGCAAGTGGATATACACATATACACAACACACGAACATCCATTTGTCAAGATTGTAGTTTCAAGTAAGTGCTCATGTGCTTAGTATTGTATTACTCTTTTAGGAAAAAAAAAATTCTTGAGCAGTTCTTCACATACCAAGGAGTACAATATTCTTGAATTCCCAATTACTATTGACCAGGGTTTCAAGTGTCCATCCGTATTGGTTGGCACAACCAACATGTATCATTTTGGTCACCGGCCCTTACTGATGCTATGTCAGCATAAGCAAAATGATATTCTGTTCATGGCGATACAATTTCAGTAGTATTGACCAGTCATTCCTCAGCCGGTACCATCAGAAATCAACTAAAAGAAGAAGGTTTTCTTCTGATGACCTATCCTTCAATTTTGTTTGTTAGCCATGAGGAGGAGACTAAAAAAAGAGGGGAGGGGAAGGGGAGAAGCACCAACATACAGTACTTACTGATTAATTTCGCTTGACGGTTACATGGAGGAGATGCAATACTAAAAAGAGAGGGGAGGTAGAAACAGGAATGCATCATCTAGAGCACTAGCAGTAGCAAAGAGGGATGCTAGGATCTGAGAAACCAAAATGTATCATGTACCTATGTCTATTTTAGCTTCAATTGTGCAGTTCAAGTTCAGCTCATAGTGTCAATCAAGATATGCTTATACATATGAAGAGAAATCAATATCAATACTAAATGTTGTGGGAAGATTAAATAGATCATTATTTATTATGTGTTGAAATACTATTGGATTAATCTCTCAACAGGATGCTCTAAGAATCAGTGTTCCATATGATGCGTGACAATTGCTCTGATATTAGGAAGGCATAATCATTAGTCGAGCTTATATTTTGTTACTGGTTGCTTCGAAATTGTAATTCATTAGACTCTATAATTGCTATAAGTATATGCTTAGGAGCTTAGTTGAAGTGGATTATAAGATTAAAACTCATTCAAGTTGATCTTATTACCCTTGAAGTACGTTGAAGTGTGTCGGGCATTGGCATGGAATGGTTCCGTAACCATAGAGAATGAAACTATGACATGGAATAATAATTTAAACTTGATTTTGACAACACAGCATTCCAGTTGTAATAAGAAACAAGAATGAAAAACAATAGGAGCCTTACAACAACAACAATAATAGTCCTCCATGTCATCAAATATCTTTCTTATACGTCCTCTTGGGATTCTTAGCTGGTGATCATATTGAATGATTGTCAACTTTACACTAATTGAAATCTTTATATTTGTCTATAAATCCCCTTACCCCTAGATAATGATTTCCAAATGAGCTTGAACAAAAAAAAAATTGATGAGGAATTCTTTTATTATTTCAGTAGATCTTTTTTGTTTCTATGTCCATGTCAATTTTCTATGCTGAATCCTAATTATGGACTCTCTCAGCTGGAGTTATGGATGTCCACCGTCTTGTCCTTGTCCGTTTTTTAGTTATTTGGTCCGTGCAACTGGATTTAAGAGTTTTATATCATTTGTTTGAGACACATCTATTTCTTTGGTTGAGGACTTGGTGATGCTAGACACTAACACGATACAAACACTTTTTACTTGTTATTTCCAGAAAAATGGCAGTCCTGCTGGATTCTTGTAGAAGGTTCTTCTAGTTGTGCACCTTATGGTGTATTCTCATAATGAATTTAATGGTTCATAATATCTCATTTAGTTGGGTGGATGAAATGATGAACAATGAGAGAGAGAGAGAAAGGGAAGGAGAGGAGCATGTTGCACAATAAAAAAGGTCATCTGTGTGCTTGTATCCTTATTCATCCCCCTTCCCTCTTTAGGTCTTCCCTATTATAATCCACCCAAGTTGACAAGCCATAAGAATCGAGGTTTTCTAAAGAATGATGAACATTATCTAGGAGATTTATGCTGTCTAATAAATTTCATTTGAAACACTTGAAAGTCAGCATTGGCATTTTTATTATAGTTTTTTTCCATGTGATATTATTAGAAAAAGTATTTTCTTGTTTTTTTTAGAAATTCCAATTTCCTTGAATGATTTCGTAATCCTATTAATGTGGAATAAAGTTGTTTCTAATCCATGGGTTTTTATTGCAGTTAGATTTTAAATATTTTAGAGAACTCATTGAATATTCATGGTAATGGAATCAAGAGCCTGCACACCAAAGGCTACTTAAGTACTCCGTCCAATCACTTGACAGTTCTATTTATCTATTGTTAGTTGATTTGTATTTATATGCAATTAAGTTTGTCTTAGTGATTTGAATCGTTGTATAACATAGAGTGCTGTGTGTAAAAAAAACATAGGGAAGTACAAGTATAAAATGAGGAAAAATCAACAAAGCTTTTTTCTGTATGCCCGGTGACATCATGTAAATTAACCAATAGTATTTAATGAATGGTTCCCACCTAGTGAGATAAGGCTTGGTGGTTGTTGTATTTTATGAAATGGTTGTAGAGGCAAATTAATATAACAGATTTAGCTGGAAAAGATAAGGGATTCAGTTTGATATTTTTGGTTATCATGGATTGAGTTGCAATAGTATATGCATTCTAACCAAATGTTATAGTATGGTTGTACTGCAGAACTTTTGGTGTTATGATCATGTTCATATAACTTTCACTTTCTGTGAATGTGAGCTTAACCCAGTCAATTCTATTCTTTAGTCATTAATGGAGAGGCAGATGGGGAAAATCGCACCCAAAGAAATAATGGCTCTCAAATGAAAAATGGACCAGGAAGAAATCAATGCACTGGTGGTAGGGCTGAAAAATCAAAAGGTTTTATGCCCAACAGTTTTGATCGTGTTCTTCTTGATGCTCCATGTTCTGCTCTTGGTTTGAGACCTCGTTTGTTTGTTGGGGAGGTAATATTCACTATAAACTCCTTAGCGTAATGCTTCTTGCACTCTGATAAATTTCATCTTCCTTGGTACTTGAGGCCATTCCATGAGTTTCCAAATTCAAAATCTTCACTCTAGAGACCCATGTGGAAAATTTAAATGGCATGAATTGTTCTCATAAAGGTTAAGTAGGACAACAAGTAAAACATTTTTGTTTAATCAAGCAAAAGGTTCCTCATTTTTTTATGCCTGCAAATTCTCAAGAACTAGGATTAAGAGAGGGTACAAAGTGGAAATTTTAGAGTTAAGATGGATAGCTCCAAGTAGATAAATGCAATTTACTCTATCTTCATGTGGAATATCATTGTTGTGGCACCCGAATTTAGTCTCGATTGTGAGCTAATAAAGAAGATTCAAAATTTAGATGAGCAAGGTACTATTAACTTGAGGTTAAACATTTTGAGCTAATGGTTGGGCCCAACAAGTTAACTATATTTTTTCATCTAAACGTGTTGTGACAATTGGTATCAAATCAAGCTGTTGGAAATGGTTGCCTGCATGTTGGTATAGCCAATATTGAGTCTCATGTCACATGAGTTGAACTCTGGGTCAAGTTTTAAGCAAAAGCATGGGAGATTGTAGACATCTCAGTGTAGAGGCAAGTCTAATATTGCCCTATTGTCACATATTTTACTTTTAATATCTGGTTGTCACTATGACTGTATCTTTAATATTTAGATATTTGCTTAGTGAAGCAACTTTGTACAGCAGAATACAAGTTGTATTCTAGATTTCTAGTATTGTCATTTTTTAACTAATGCCTTTAATCTTTTTTTTTTTCACATGCACACAGAAATATGAATGCCCGAAAGACTACCCTCACCATCTCCCTTTCCCTCTCCCTCTTCTGTTGTCACTTAAGCTTTTTATAGAGTGCTTAAGATTTTTGTTGACACAAATCCTGCTCATAACGTTCTCACATGTCCTACCAGTGACTTGTTAGTATTAATTTAACTCTTCTGAGATTTTAATGTTATTAGACATCTCCATTGTTCTAAAATTTTAATAAGGCATGTGTCAATTTATAACCATATATCTGCAATAATCATGGATTTCTCATTTCAGAATATGGTAAAATAGAAAATAATAATCTTTGTTAAGCAACATTAATCATGCCATAATAATCTCTCAATATGCTAAGGTTGATTCTTGAAAAAAAAAAGTTACAAATCCTATCTATTAATTTTCACAAACCATTTAAAATTTAGAACTCGAATTCCAAATTAATCCAATTCAACTATTTATATAAAAACAAATTACAATTTATGACCATTAATCTCAACACATACTGAGTCAATGCTTATTATTAATTATTGAAACTAATTAAATGCTTTTGATTGATACATCTTTCTTTGAGTGTGTACCTTCCCGACTTTTTATGTGCAATTTGATTGTAAGGATTCAACTTGGTAATCAGTTTTTCTTAACAATCTCATGGACAAAGGGTATATAAATAGAGAGAGACACAATATGTAGTTCATATTTTAAAAAAACTTTAAGCGTGTCTTTTTATTTTACAAATTAATTATTTGAATTATTACTCTATGCATATTCTTTGGTTGTTTCTTAAATGAACATATAGCATCAAAAAGTCCACTAAAAAAACTAAAGCCTTTTAAATTTTTAAATATAAAATTAAGTTTGATTCTAGATTTTATTGTTTAAAAATTAGTTACAACTATCTCTAAGTATGCATGATTAAATCATTGATGATTGTATTGATTAAAGTTATAAAATACAAATGTATGGTAAATTTAATTAAGTTTGCATTCATCAACTTTTTTCCTATACATGCTGACAAGCAATTTATGTGATGACTAGTCGTGTCTTATTATCGTAGATAGTTACCTTCTAAATTTTTTAGAGAAAGTTCTAACATAATGCATTTAGCAGGAAACAATGGAATCTCTGATAAAGCATGGAAAGTATCAGAGGAGAATGTTCGACCAAGCTATTCGACTTGTTCGTCCAGGAGGAGTGATTGTTTACTCTACGTGGGTGCTTGTTCTCAGTATATTCTGTAGTTTGTTAATTTTTTTAATTGCATTAGTATTTCATTAACCAAATAATAACTTGTTCGTCCAGGGAGTGACTAAGCATTTTTTATAATGTTAAACTACATGTCATGATTGATATTCCTTATGCACAATATGCTAAGAGGCTTCAAGGATCTACAGAGGAGGAACGGAAATTTAAGTCCATGTTTTGGTTATCAAGTGGATATCATGTAATTTCTATATAATAGCTGGTGCCTCATTTGGCCAAGGAACTTTGCTAATTGCCAAACTATGTTAGGAAAGTCATACTCCCTTCCCATAACTGTGTTCGGAAAACATACAGAAAGCTAAATTCAAATTCTGTGATTCAGTGTTTTTGAAATTGAATATTTGCTTGAAAGTCCATGCTGGCTGGCAACCTAACGCGCAACCCTCACTCTTTTTCATCCGGGTTTGGCACCGGCATTGACGGGGTTATTCAGTGTTTCCAAACTATTTGGAAAAAAAAAAAAATCTTGATAGCAAGATTCTTTGTCTACAGCTAAGCATATATGCTGTTGCAACTTGCAACAACTTTATAACCTTTTATTGGTTGTAAGCATGGAGGTCAGTTGAAGAACTACATAATTGGTTTTGATTTTGCTGAAGAACCTTCATAATTTGTTTTGGCTCTTCTGCAAGCTACACGAAATAGCATTACATCACAGTTTAGAGATGAGCAACTTATCGTGTACTGCAAGAGTGCATATAACTTTCTTGATTAACTTGGACCTTATTGCCATTTCCAATGTTTTCTGTTGGAATCAATCAATGCTTCATTCATGCAAGGAGCATCTCTCAGTGTCACGTTAACATTTCAATATCTTTATTTAGTTATTTTGTTGTAGTATGTGGTGAGCATGCCTTTGATTATGTGGTAAAGAATATAGGCATCATAAGGCAATGCTAAGCATGTGCTACAATATTACTTTTGGCACTTGAATAGTATAGGCCTGTCGGACATGCTGTGGCATTGTTTTTTATTGCTTTTAAGCCAGTCTTCCCCTCACATGCTCCTTTAATCTAGAAACATAAATTTTGCATGTGCAAGATTATATGCTTGACATTATGGATTATTTTTTCTTGTTTATTTCTTTGTCATTTTTGTATAGTTAAAAGTTATTAACTATTTCCAATGATAAGCCTAAAATTTGGCGGAACATTGTTCTAATAAGAGTATGTTATATATATATATATATTAATTATAGGTGCTGCTGTTGATTTTGATGCAATAAGAAAATTCTTATTCTGTCAGTGACATTAACTTTCCTTCTAGGTGTACAATAAACCCAGGGGAGAATGAGGCTTTGGTACGGTATGCTCTAGATAAGTACAAGTGTCTATCTCTGGTATCACAAGTAAGCTTAATTTCGTGGCCTCTCCTTTTAGCATGCTTAAGTAGGTTTTTGTATCTAAAATTTTGCTTTCTTGTGAAATCAAGGCTTGTCATCTTGCATGATTAATTTGACAATTCTGTGTTTGTGTCAGCGAAGTCATGCATTGCATTTTGCTTAATTGATTCTCTTGACAATTTGCAGTGCCCAAAAATTGGAGGAAACGGCATAGTTGGCAGTTACAAGCCATCAGGGGAAAAATATGCAGAGTAAGTTTCACAAAATTTGTGTTACATAGCTGTACTCACTCTTGGGCACCACCGCAATTTTTTTTTAATTCGATTCGCAAGTAGATTAAATTAGTATGTAACTTTGATGCTGCTTCTATGACTATAGATGCTCACTAAATTTGTGAAGCAGGGATGCTTAGTACATTCAATGCTGTTGATGTACAATTAAGTGACCTGTGAGGTAGCCATCTATTATGGTTCTTTTGCTTGCACCATCATCCTTACTACTGAGGCAGAAGTATGTCTCTGTCTCTTGTGCTGTAACAAAATTTCAAATTTGTAGGCATCATGATGCAAACAAGGAAAAAGCATTGATTTAACAAATTGATTTTGGTAATCATTCTATTTTAGATGAAAAATTCAATATCTTTTAGTTTGGTAAGTGGATATTTGGGATTATAATGTTTTGTGTAATTTAGTTGATATCGACTCTATAAAATTGTTGTTATCTCTATGTATTTTTGTCCTTTTTTAACCTTCCCTCGCTTGCATGCAGTGTGTGTTTGAGGGGGGAAAAATCATAAAAAACCAGTATATATTCGAACAACTAACCCTAACTTTGCGCAGGAGAATGAACCAGAGACTACTACATCAGCATCCCATTTGGCAGTTTCTGATTAGCTTTTGAATATGTTTATTCTTGCAGGGATTGGCTAACAGAAAATGAAGCTGAACTTGTTCAGAGGTTCGATCCATCATCGTCGCTCGATACAATTGGGTTTTTTATAGCAAAATTTAGCGTCAGCAAGAAAGATTTCTAAGGTAAATATTAACCTGTTTCATATCAGCTTTGATTTCATGACTTCCAAGTTTTGTTTTTCGTAAACTGCATCTATGAACCAATCGAATTCTGTGTAGGTCGATGCTTCATCTATTGATTTTTCTCCTCGCCCCAACTAATCTATGAACCAATCTAATTCTGTGTAGGTCGATGCTTCATCTATTGATTTTTCTCCTCGCCCCAACTAATCTATGAACCAATCTAATTCTGCGTAGGTCGATGCTTCATCTATTGATTTTTCTCCTCGCCCCAACTAATCTATCTGTTTCTGATAAAGATTGGAGCAGAGCTCTGAAGAAATGGACAAACCCACCCAACTAGCTGAAAGAAAGCCTTGCCATGAAGGATTCGAAGTGTTGCCTGATTGTTGCCTAAAGATGATGAGATCATTCGACATCGAGTGTCCTCACTATCTGTTCAACATTTTCTAAAATATTTCTTTTTTTCAAACTGAATTATCGTTCACACATTGTTTTGGATCTTAAGACCGAGTTATTTTAATCATTTTTCAAAAAAAAAAAATCAAATCAATTATTATCTGTTCAAATGTCCACGCTGAGCTGTAGCTCACATACATGCTCCGGGCAGCAAATCTCTTCAAATCTTCATATGATTTTCCTTTCTGAAATAATTATATTAATTATTACTTTAAATATATCCTAATTTATAATCAGACAATCATTTCCAATTAAGATATGTAAAATCAAATTGAATAAAATAAAAAATAATCTAACAAAAAAAATTAGAATAAAAATTTAATCCCACAATTACGGTGCTAATGATAGTATTGAATAAATTATTTTTTTAACTAATTGAATCGATTTCGAATTTTTTATAAAAATTGATAAAAAAATATTAATTTAGTCAAAAATTAAAATAATTAATTTTTTATTTTTTAATAAAAATTTAATAAATTAAATTGATAAAAAATTATTAATTCGGTCAAATATTTTAATTTTTTTAGTATTAATTGACTGATGCAAGTATCAGTCGACTTCATGAGTATTAAAATAGGAACAGTCATGCGGTTTGAAGTTATTACAATTGATAACTTTCGATTCATCTTAATCAGTTAAATCGATATTTTAAACCTTAAACTCAAAATCGAATTGAATTAATTGATATTTTTTAAAATAAAATAAAATTTTAAATTAATTTGAAATTTTAATTTTCATCGGTTAATTCAATTTGATATATATTTTGTTCAGCCCTAATAATAAAGATGATATTGGGCTTTCTTGGTGGGCCTTAGTGGGCTTTGGGTTTTTGTAGAATGATTAATGGCGTTTCGCACATCGATGATTGATCGGGACGAACGAATCGCAGAGGATTTGGTAGTGGTCTAGGGTTAGTTTTTTTGGTGGCCATGGCGACGCAGCAGCAAGGGGGAGCGGGAGGCGCGAAGAGGAAGCCGGTGTTCACGAAGGTGGATCAGCTGAAGCCCGGTACGGGCGGTCATACCCTAACGGTCAAGGTGCTGAAATCCGACACCGTTGTCCACAAGGGCCGCGCCGCCGCCGCTGGTCAACTGCGTCCCACCAAGATCGCCGAGTGCCTCATCGGCGACGAGACCGGAACCATCGTCTTCACGGCTCGCAATGAACAAGGTGCGTTCTTTTAGTTTTCCAGTCTCTCTGATTTGATTCGTGTGTTGCCAAAACCCTATCGCTTTCCGCAGATGACCGTGTGATATATGTCAATTTTGATGAAGTTCGACCTTTTTCATTTCCTAAAAGAAAATTCTTCATTTAACTATTCTTGGAAAAAGCCTGATTGAGATGCAAAACTTGGCCATGCTCTCATGGATTCCACTGTGTCAAGTATTGTAATTGATTGGTTTACTAATAATTTCATTCTTGAAATTGAAAAAGGTTCCATCTTGCGCATATGGAAACTTGAACTCGGGGCTTATTTGAGCCTGTAACGTGTGTAAAATTAATGATGAGAAAACACAGGCCATATAGTCATTGTATATACTGAATAAATCTGATGAAAATGGAGGAAAGGGGGTTGCTTTCCATCATCTGATTGTAGGTTTTCATTTTTTTTTCCCATTCCATGCCTTTGTTGAGTCACTCAATAAAGAGCAACTTGAACAAAGCTACGGCAAGAGATAGATACCAGTTATTTGGGTCAGCTAAAAATGTCAATAACTCATTGTCTCATTCAAAGGGGACGTTTTGATCTTATATTTTGTTATCAACAACATTTATCCTTTATCAAACTATTGAAAATGTTTGGAAAGATTGTGTAGGATATACATGCATAACATTGCAGTTCAATTGACATCTCGTGGTGACTTGTCACATCTTAGTGTTTACTTTGGCCGCATGGAAATACAAGTTACACTCCACAGAAGATTCCATTATCCTGTCAATACAGGGTTGCTTAGCATCCCTTAGTTAACATTTATTGTTTTTATCTGAGTAAAAAGTCCATCAAATGAATGGTACATGCGTAAGCTAATTTGTATACCTAATGCTATGTTAGTAATATATGACTATGGATCAGGAAAATTCAGTGTAGACCTTGTAGTGGACCGGGTAGAGATTGAGGGAAAGTAATTATCTCCTACACATTAAATTCACTTGGATTATTTCTTGATCCACTCTGATTATTTTTCTGATACATAGTCATATAACATCTTAATTTCCTTTGAGATAAGCATTCTTTTACTATGTTTCTTTTCATCATTGCTACTTCATCACTCCTACAAAATAGTGTATAATTGTATCATCATATATTGAATAAATAGAATACTGTTCTCAGCAACTAGTGATATAGTCTTGCATATTGTTCAAAAATGGGATTAGATTCATTTAGGGATAAAATTTCTCTCATCTTGCATTTGTTTTGTGTGCATTCACCATATTTATCTTCTCAGAGATGGTAATATTTTTGCTCTCTCTTCACACCTGTTGCTGGAGTAAAATGGTCAACATTTTAGTTTTCTCCCTCAATTTCTTTTGTTTGAAGAATGTATTGAAAACCTAATTTTATTTTTGGCACTCCATCAATTTGTATCAGTTTCTGTCTTTCTACATCCTTCGTACGCATGCTGAGTATCTTCCTTTTAACATACATGTTACATGGTTGCATGCTGGGCAGCAGATCTAGAAGTTATATTCCTCGCTATTATTCAGTGTGTGCTCTTGCTAGTTTCTGCCCCCCTAAAGAATTTTGAGACATATTTTGCCTGTTGAATGACCCACCTTAATTATTTGGGGTCTCCCAAGTAAAAAGCTTCACTCGGTTTCCAGCATATTCATTTACTTCTCGTGGCCAGTTTAATTTTACTCAATGTTGCTTAACATATCAAATCCTTCACTGGCCATTAAAATGTTCTTCGGTGCTAGGACACATTTTACTGATCACTTGTTTCCAAGTCTCAGTGAAGATTTTCTTTAAATTACTGCAGACAACTCTGAATCGAATATGTGATTCGTGATGTATTTCTATATAAGAGAATTGCTTTAAGAATTTAATATTTTCCCTTCTCCTGCAGTTGATTTGATGAAACCAGACAACACTGTCATTCTCCGGAATGCCAAGATTGATATGTTTAAGGGCTCAATGAGATTAGCCGTCGACAAATGGGGGCGCATTGAGGTGACCAATCCTGCTGATTTCACCGTGAAAGAGGATAACAATCTGTCTTTGATCGAGTACGAGCTAGTTAACGTTGCCGAAGAGTAACAATTGTACCTGAGAGAGCAATCTCATTTGGTGCAGGAAATGAAGTAGTAGGGATCTTGGCCTACAAAATTTGCTGCACTTGTTTAGTTAGTCCACTGCCTCTTTTTTTTTCAGTTGATGTTTCATGGTGCACTTAATAGATTCTGAAATAAACATAATTTTGTACTTGATTATCCAATTTTTTTTAGGTCCTTCACGTCATGGTTATAATGTTTTGCTAGCATTTGGTGATAGATTCTTTTGTTATTTATTTACCAGTTTAATGCTTTTATATGCCTTTGTTAGATGAATAAAGCTTTGGAGAATTTGCCTTTGTTTGTCAGTTGAATGCCTTTCTTTCAGTTCATTAAATTTCTGTTAAATAAGGTTTAATGTGTTGTATTATATATAGAAATAACATCAACTATGTCTATATCATATGAAGTTTAATCTTTTGAAAATAAATAATAATTTTATGCGATCTAAAATTATTTGAAAATTTCAACTTGAGTTTTAATCATTTTTAAATTGTTAAGTAAATTTAATTGAAAAACGAACTCAATAGCCTTTGGGTAAAAATCAAACGAGCGGGTTTTTTTTTATTGGAATCATTAAAAAGACGTGTCTTTTTAATGTTTTTTATGGCGTTTCATTCCATCAGTCCTCTTTAAAATAACAGCTTCTCTTAAGCTCTTATCGTATGCAACAAATTATGAATGATATTATAACAGTTATAAAATTATAATAATTAAAATTTTATAATTATTATAATATGAATATTAAATAAATAAATCGAATCTATATGATAATAATTATAAAATCATAATAATTATAATTGCATAATTATTATAACGTAAATGTATATATGTAAATAAGATTGAATATGTGTTTAATTAAATTAGGTATACATTGTAACATCATAACACAATATGTATAATAATTATAAAATTATAATTATTATAATATAAATATTATTGAATAAATCAAATTTATCTAACACTATATATTTATTATTTTAAAGGGGAGTTAGTGAAATAGGGTGTCTTTGATTAAAAATATAAAAAAAATAATGTCCTCCTTAATTTATCCATAGCCTTTCATCACGCATATAATGGAACAACAAGATTCATATAAAATTAAAGATAAATTTTTTCAAAAAACTATTTAATATAGTAAAAGTACTTTGAAATTCTAAAATCACTATTTCATAAAGATAAGAGAATATTCATTAAAGTAATAATTTAATATAAAAAATAGAAGAAACTAATTTTATATTCGCCCCATTGAGCGAGTTAGGTATCAACAATAAAGTAATAAAATTCTAATCAAAATGCTCAATTTTGTACTATAAAATTATCGATATTCAATTATGACAATCTCAATTGTATCTAGATTTTATTTGGTAATATTTGGAAAAAAATAATAAATTTGCATTATAAATTATTTGGTAAAAAAAATATTATGTTCATTTTGAGAAAGTGAAATTATATAAAAATATTTTTTGCCAAATTAAATTATATTTTTAAAAAATATAAAATAAATTTAAAATGGTGAGTCGGTGTCAATAACAAATTAATTTCGTCCTTTTATGGGACCTTAAAGAAATTTGTGGATAAACACCCTCGTTTGGCCTCCACCACTTAGAATGTATTGGCTCCTAACCAAACACGAGGCTTCATTAAAATAAAAGTTTTTAAGAATAATTAATTAATTAATTGAGGAAGATTCGGTGGCATTAATAAGATCTAAAATATCGTAAAGTCTAAGATTTAGTGGTATATTTTAATTATTATCAAGCAAGATTTGTACTTAAAAATTTAATAATTAATGTGTGAATTTTATTAGAGTGACTTATCGTGAGTCGCCAGAGAGACATTATTATGAATGCTGTTGGAGCATGGGCATATCATGATGACGTAGCTATCAAGCCAATAAGCCATCGCTTTTATTTGCTTTTATTAAGATAAATTGTACGTTTCATTTATTAAATTATATAAAAATAATTAAAAAGGTACATTTACTTTTTAAAACATTCATATTTTTAAGAGAAAAATCAAAAGTGTCTCACATTTATCAAATTATAACATTTTTTTTTTAAAAAAAAACACCTATTCTTAATTTGACTGTTGTTATAACAGCCATGATTAACCATTACGCGAATAATTACTTCAATTTGTAACAACTAATACAACAATGTTACATATTATAATACCTATTTAGTTTTATTAATAACTATTTAGTTTTATTAATATTTCTTGATTTATTTCGATGATCGATAAAAAATTTACATGAGATTAAATCGATCATCCCAGATTCAACATTATTCGATCTGATTAATTATTTTTTAATAATAGTTATTTAGTTGGCATTTCGCCTTTGCCATCCTAATAGCTATTTAGTTTTAATTTTCTATTTTTTTTAAATAATATAAGACAATTATAAAGTATTGTTAGGAGGATAAATTTCATCTTTTGTTGAATATAATGACTATTTAATAATTTTTATAATTATTTTAAAATAATTTTGATTAAATTTAAATAATTTTAATTAAATTGAAGAAGATTATTATGATATAGTAGTATTTTAAATTTAAGATTCAATATTTTAGGATTTAAATAACAGTTCTACAACTATTTTAAATAATTTTATGTATAAGAGTATTTGTAATAGTATTTTGATAAATTAGTAAAGAGAATTTGTAATAGTATTTTATGTATAATAGTATTTATTAAAATAAAATAATTAATTTTTTATATTATTATGAATAACTGTTACAATACAATAGTACTGGATGTAAATATATTTTTGAAAAATAAGATATCCTTTTGAGTTTTTTTTTTAAAAAAAGTGTGCTCATGTGACAATTTAACAAATTTAAGACGTCCTTTTAATTTTTAAAAATTAAAATCTTTAAATACTTTAATAATCCAAATTTTTTTATATTTATATTAATTTAACATTGTTGCACTTTTACGGCTTCTCTATGTCTATTTATTATTATTTTTTTATATTAAGTCACATAAAATTGTAAAGTACATTGAAATCATATTAATTAATTGATAATTATTAAATATTTTTATCAAAAATATTTAATAACTTTAGATTTAGACTAAGGATATTTTAATTTTTAATATTTGTTTTTTTAAAATATATATATATATTTGATGATGTTAAGCATATTAAAATGATAAATACCCTTTTATAAATTTCAAATTACAATGTATTTTTCTTATATAAAATATTTGGTAATGTTAATCTATTATTTGATGAATTGATTATAAAGTTTAGTTTTTTCTAAAAATAATAATGACGTATGAGATGACGTAGTGAATTGCGATAATGATAAACTCGGCGAATTTCTAATAATCATAAAATTTGGTAGATATTTGTGGACCCGCTCATCAACCGTGTGGTCAACTGTCGCTCCTCTACGTCAATCGATGTCGGCAACCCGACCCAATCCGTCCTCCAGATCCGACCCGATAGGCCCTAACGCAAACGTGCCGAATTTTGAACCGTCAGATCTATTCGCTCGACCGGTCGATCGCCGCCGACGTGAACCGAGCGCGAACCGGAGGCGCGGACCGTTTCGATTTTTAAACCAAACTAAACCAAACCCAGCAAACGCCGTCCCTATTCTGTGGGCTGGCGTGTTTGGTGTCCCGGCGAGGACGGCCAATCATTCGGCGACGTCAGCAGACGACAAAGAGGGACCGACCGTTGCTGTTGCTGACGTCATTAAAACTCGGAAGCCTACGCGAAAGCAGAGCGGATTTTACTCTACCGGCACCGCTCGATGACGTCGGAGGATGTTCGCCTTGACGTCATCCCGCGGCGCCGCTTCTACTATATTATCGTCCCCTCTTTCTCCTTTCCATTTCCGTGTTCTCATTTTCTCCTCGATTTCCTGCGTGTCGATTGGCAAAAGGGGAAAGGAAGATAGAAGAAGGATGCAGGAAGCGATCCCGTACCTGTCGGCGCGGCCGAGCTTCTCGCCGCCGGGGATCGACGACGCCGGCCAACGCCCCCCCTCGGCGCCGTGTGGGTTTTCGACTTCGCCGCCGGATTCCTCGTCCTCCTCCTCCGCGTCGCTCTCCGGCGGAGACGGCGAAGGCGTGGGGGGGATGAGGCGTCTGGTGGCGGAGAATCCGGCGGTGGTGGTGTCGCGGAGGGGCTGCTGCATGGGCCACGTGGCGAGGCGGCTGCTGCTGGGGCTGGGGGTCAATCCGGCTGTGTGCGAGGTCGGGGAGGAGGCGGCGGCGGAGGCGGCGGCGCTGGCGGAGGGCGCGGCGGAAATCGAAGTCGCTGGAGGGGATCTCAGGCGGCCTCTGATTCTCCCTGTGGTGTTCGTGGGGGGAAAGCTTCTCGGAGGGCTCGATCGCCTCCTCGCCGTCCACATCACCGGTGAGCTCGTGCCGATCCTCAAGGAAGCCGGCGCCCTCTGGCTCTGATGACCGTTTTGCCCTTTTCCCCATGTACTTGCATAACTACCGTAAATCTGCCTCGTGATTTGTAAATTTTGGAGGCGAGATGCGTTTCCAACCATTCGATCTAATCAGAATGCAAGAAATTTGCTTTTGTTATTTTACAAAAATAATATTAAAAAAAATCCAAAATAATTTATTTTTTTCTCTAAAAAATCAAAAGCTTCGCACGTGCGATGATCGTCGCCGGTAGGCACGGAATCGTGCGACGTGACCGCATAAAACAGGCCAGGCTGATCATTATCGCTGTATCATCCATGTGGTCGGTGGCACTTGTCCCACCTGGCACTGAAGCTGCCCGTCCAAATTGGTTCGGTTTAATTTTTATTTTTTATTGAAACGCATCCTCATAACCTCAAGCTGTGTATTAAATTATTTATATTACTTTTTGTGAAATATAAAATTATTTAAGTAATCGTATGAATTAAATATTAGCTCGTATGTCAGATCAAATCCGCTTTGGAATCCATATCTTTGTCGGTGGTGTCCGCCAAATAAACTCCACGTGGAATAAAACGTCTCAGCGTGGGAGAAGGAAAGTTTTTAACTTGTCAAACTCAACTTAATTGGGATATATGATTTTATATGGTCAATAAAATTTATAACGAACTTGAAGAAGAGAAAATAAAAGAAGAATAAATTCTTTCCGTAGATTTATTATGATAATTATTTTCTTCTTCGGGTTGATTTTAAGATGGATTGATAAAAATATTAAAAATAAAAAATTTATTTTTTATCATCATTATGATAATTATTTGATTCTCAAAATAATAATATAATAATTAAATTCTTCAATAAATAATTAAAAATTTTAAAATTTAAATTTCATCCGCGTAAACAAAAAATTACTGTAAAAAATAAATACTGACCATTTGAATAAACCTCCATTAATATTTTTAAATTTATCCTAATAATCGATAAAAAACTTTCATGAAATCGAATCGATTATCCCAGATCCGATATTATTCGATTTGATTAATCATTATGATAATTATTTTTATCAAAATTAAAATCAGACAATAATATCTTTGCTGTGAGTTCACCACAGGCCTCAGCTTCTTGTTGATGTTGAGTAAATGCATGCTTACTAAATCTCATTTTTATAAAGAAGCAAAACATTTAAGGCTATACTTTCACAAATGCAAGTTAAGAAATTAGGTTTTAGTGGCATAATAATAAAGAGACAGTAGAGATACAGCTTGAAATTTTGAGATTACACGATATATAACAGCAGCAGCAGAAGAAGAAGGAAGCATTTCCTTGACTCGCACCTTGTTCAGTGTCAAGGCTTATGTGGATGAATAAACTTCCAAGTGCAGATAGATCATTGTGGCTATTTGGGACAATTCTTTATGCACCGGAAGCATAAAGACGTGTCCATTCTTTTGCTGCATTATCCAGTCAATCCGTGAGAGTCATGGACGAGTTCAATCACCGAGGCCATGAATGAAAGAATACCTGTTTCTACAGCTTCTGCTTCGTTCGACTTCCAGTGTTTGGCGATGTTCTCTGAGAGAGGGTCATCTGGATTTGGGGCACTAAGAAGAGCTTGAATGCTGAGGGGGGGAAAGTAGTATAGTAAGTACAATGTGGCTAGAGAAATGAATTTAAGAAATTATTATTTTCCAAGGAAATAAGGAAGTAAATATCAATTTGTGGCAATGTTTGCTAAGAGAGGGTTGGTTACCTGTGATCACACTTCTCATAAGCTTATTTTCAATAAAACATAAGTGGATTGGGTACTTGTTTGTTTAGATTATTTTGATTTGCTTACGAGGCTGCATCAGCCAAAATGAAATCGAAAAATATGACACTCTTTCATGGGGAGAATGACTGCTAATAAAAAAATCATGTCACCTGAGCAGTACTGTTCTGATTTGGAGGGCTGGACTCCATTTGTCCTTCAGGATGTCAAGGCATATTCTTCCAAGCTGCATGTCGAACCCATTATATTAGATATGCATTTCATATAAAAAGTCAAAATACAAGGTAAAGCATCTTGCCTTGTCGATATTTGGGTGGTATATTTTCGTGAGAAAGCGGACCTGTTCTAGATACAGTTTATAAAATTGAGTAGTGCCAATAAAAAAATATTGTTATTAACTTATTAAGCCAAAAGGTGAAGCAATGAAAATGGTAGCTCAAGTGATAATGAAGTTAAAACTTGCCACTAAAGTAATCCAAGTTGCTGTTTCTAGAGATAGATATCCAACTAGTTAACACTAGTACACTTGAGAAAATATGCTTTTTATTTGCTGAAATTGCAGCCCCAGATGATAAAGCAATGCAGAGTCTATATAATTTACGAATTATATTTTCCCAAGTTTACTGTAGATAAAATAGATTGAGCCTGCTAAAATTCTGCCTAATAAGAAATTATAGCTGTTCTCTACAACTAGGTTCAAAAGACCATGAAATTATCATTATTTTAGTGCACTGAAAACACAGGAAATTAGTATTAGAAAGTTACCAGATCGACACTCAAATGGCTTTAATTCTCTGCTTCCCAGAGTTTGAATGGAAATGAGCTGGTAACTCAATTGGTGGAATTCAGACAAAAGCGACAGTCTCATTGACATTGTCAGCGTAACAATCCATTAACAGTTCATTTATGACTTCATGAACATAATCAAGTTGAGTTCCAAGGAATATATTGATTCTGAATGGAACAAAGATAAAGGAAAGAAAAATGAAGATGATAGAAAAAGAACTTGCAATGCTTCCTACATTTTGTCACTATAGGTGCAAATATTACCCTGCTTCCTGATACAAGAGGTTTGTCAACAGATGAACAAAGTGCTAAAATCAATAATATCCTTCCGGTCACAACTGAAAGAAGGATAAAAGCAAAACAAAAAATAAATTCTAAGTTTCAAGAAAATAAAGTCCTCTGAACATTCATGAAAAAGGTTTGGTGAGGACAGAATGGCAAACCAAAGGGCCAGGCTGAATTAAAAAAAGACAACCCCAAAAACGGGAATGGAAAAAATACCTTTTCTCCAATCGGGGAACTGAAGGCTAATCCTACTCAGTTACATGTTTGAATGCAAAAATGTTTCATTGCCTAAAAATTCAGAAATTCACCCACTTCAATCTACAAAGACAAAACTATTGTGTGTGTGTATAATAAGATGAATCATACACCTATACGCACACCTGCATTTAGAACATTTGAAACCATCATAAAGTAGCAAGCATGGTATATTGATATATTATGCTGATTCTTGAGAATTACAAATTTGTGTATATGGATTATTGGTTCCACTGTGAATCATACAACAGACTAAACCAACTGAATAGCTAAAAAATTTGATAAGATTGATCACCAAGTACCAGAGCCAGATCTCTACCGGAGTCATGAAGGGCATGAGGGTATGTTGAAGCTATGATGTACCACATCCGAATCTCACATAATGTGGACAAATGCGATGGTCAATGGTATTTGTATATTAAGAGGCTCCTCCTTTCCAATTGACGACTCATTTGGTGTGTTGGAACATGCGCCCCCCCCCCCCCCCCTCCCTAATGACACTTAAGGCTGAGCTCAAGGTCCCATAGGCCAAGTTTGTGTAGCTTGCTTCAGTCGAGTAGTGGTCAAAGGTAGTCGACACACACATCCAAGAGGAGCACCACAATGTGACGAGGCTCGTGATGCTTTATGAGACCAAGCAACGGGTGACACATGTGGAATTGATCTCCCCAATTTTAATCCCTCGCTGGAACCACAAAATTCACCATTTTCTAAGAAATTAATCTGCAATAAATTTCTAGAAGCAAGGTAAACTATTCCTAGCCCTTTACCTTCCATTCCAAGAAACATAGCAAAAACTTAATCCTAGCATTAGACTAAAAAGTCAAAACACGTTAATTTCTTGGGTGCAATTCTCATATAAACAAGCCCTAACTTTGAGTATTTACACATCATAATCGGAGTTACTTAATAGCAACCTAATCAAGGTGCAAAAGGTTGGAATCTGTAGAAGCTGATTGAGGTGCTAAACCTTTGGTAAAATTGTACGACAAGGATGATAAGGTGTAAAACCAACATGGGCCCAACATATATATCCCCACCACTTCTGACCAATCTGAATCCGTTAAGAACTTAAGGAGAATTAAAGAGATGCCTGACAATGTTGGGCAAGTAATTGAACTAAAAAATGAACCACATATATTGTATGCTAACTCTCGGCAAAACAAAAGAGTAATATCAGAGAAAACCTTAATCAAATTAATCCTAAATGTCTTCCTAAAAATCATTTAGCTACCTTGAACGCTTGAATTATGGTTCATGTAACATTTTGAAGAAATTAGTCCTAATAGTCATGATACATGACTCCACAACAAAAATAGAACGTTAGTCAATATTTGAACTTAAAGGAATATAATATATCAAGACTTTCCAGCTACCAATTATGCACGTTAATTCTAACTTTGACTTCAATATTAGCACATATCTGTGAGAAATATTGCATTTTCAGTCAATTGAAGACATGCTTAACGTATGGATGGACTACCTTCGTCAAAACATTTTCTAGTTTTTATCATATTAGTTGGAAGGAACAAGCAAATGTGAACAATGAAGGGAACATTGCAACATGGAAATTTCATGGGAAATGATTGTGCACTTCTATTGTACATTCAATGTCCAGTGTTGTTACATTAAGAATCACATAATCACTCATCGGTGGTCAGGTTCCTTGATTCCAGCAACTATAATTACTCCTTTATTTTACTAAAATAATTTTGTTTAATTAGATAGGGTACATTTTTTGTTTGCTTTAAGAAGATCTGCATGATCCTATACCGAAACGCCATGTCCCAAAGATCCCATGACTCTATCTAGTGGGCTCATGCTCTTATTTCAGCAAGGCCACTGTAATAAATTTTGAATGATTCTTGTATCAAGTTAACTTCTGATTTTATGGTGGTCTTGCATCAAAGAGATCCATAACATGAAACAGAAATTAGAATTGTAGGTTAATAAACTAGAAGAACACCAGGCAAAAGAGGCAATGACTATGCCCATCCATGAATTTTGATGAGAAAATAAAACATCAATATCATTGTTTCATGACACTGCAACTGTTAGTTGAAAGTATACAGTTATAAAAAAAATGGCATGTCATATTCATGAATATGGATCCTAATCATATTGTAAGAATAGATTGGTATATGGATTTACATTGGACTCAATGGAGGGGAAACAATCAAACCAAATAATTAGGATGGTTTTTTTTTGTTATGTCCCATCTTCATGAACTTTTGACTAAATTTTGCGGAGTAGTAATGCATCAATATAAGAAAGGAGTTACTTTCCGTTTTGATTTTTTTCTATTAATTACTTGAATCATGATTTCTGTGCAATCCCATAAAACCTCCAACGTGCAGTACTGAGTTGATAAATTTTTAATAAACTCAAAATTGTCCATAAAGGAAGCCATGACTTATGAAGAAAGAAAAGTTTGATAATAATGGAAGTACGACACCAATGACAACAGGCAGTGTCCCAACTGTTCCAAGCCAATAATTGCAAAGTCATGCTTGAACTAAGAAGCAATGTAGGATTGAAACATAAGTAGAACTAGTCAAAACCATATATCTACCTATTCTAGCTTAGCTCGATGCTTAAACGTGGCAAAGAAATAAGTCTAAGTATACACAGCAATTGCCTTCCAATCGAGATGCGCAGAAGACTAACTACAGGGTATCTTACCTTTGGGGCAGCCATGGGATATTCTTCAGGCAAAAACAACTCCAGCTTGAATACTCCTCCTGATCATTGGAAAAACATAAAATAAAATGCAAATAAGCAAATTACTTCAAACGAAGGTACTAAATAACTCGTATTTTATCAGCAAAGTCGTCACCTTCGTATGGAGACTGAGTTGGCCCGAGGATCATCACGTTGAAGTAGCGCATATTATCCTCGGACGGAGATGCACTGATGCCGGGAGCTGCAAAAAGTAAAGAGTCGCAATATCCAAACAGGATAAACAATTCCCGAACCAAAACACTGTAATTTCCATCACCCTAAAAATACCTAACACTAATCGAAAACAAAGTAAAACTTACCCGGTTCGCTAAGGAGTCTTTGCGTTTCCTGACAGACCGACAGGATACAAATCAAAAACAAATCAAACCACACATTCTCAGCACAAATAAGGAAAACCCTAGTAAAACAACAAACATCCTCCGGTGCTATTTCCCCTATTTCCTGGACCTGATCGTGCCAAATCGGCAGGAAAGGAAAGAACAAAAGGGCCTGGAGAGGGCATACCTTGATGATCCGGCGAGGGAGGTTGCTGTTGGCCATCGAGACGACACGAATCGGGTCGCCTGCTGCGCGCTCAAGGCTTCTCTCGCGGATCGATCGGAAGAACAGGAGGCGAGGAATAAGAGGGGAAGGTAAAGGGCAAGTCAAAAGGAGTAGCCTCCCCTTGATCGAATCTAATGGAATGGCGTTCATATAAAGCTTCCCAAAACTAACTATTTTTCCACAAGTATTTTCGATTTGGGATGATTTGCGTTTCACCCCCTCAAAGTTTTCCCATTTTTCAGCATACCATAATTTTGAGTCGTTTGGGGGCTGCTTAAACTTTGAGAGGTGGGTCTTAACTAAAAGACGTGTATCACGTGATTGATATCGTCGGTAGGGTGCGACAGAAGATGTGGTATTTACTCCAACTGCTATTTCTTTTCTTCCTGTATAATAACAATCAAATTTTCATGAGTATATAGATCTATATTATTGAATTATATATTAATAAATAATAAATTTATTATAATAGAACGTAAATCAATTATCGACGAGTACATATTTTTTTTAAAAAAAAAATTATCATCTTCTAATTATTTGACGATTGTTTATAAATTAATTTTATAATTTATTTTTTTCATATAATTTTAAAATGAATTGTAAAAAACGTTTGAAGTAAACTTTTGCTATAATATTTATAATAATCTTACATCAAACATTTCTTTACATTCATACTATTCAAGGATAATATGAATCTTACCCCTCAACACTATTAACGGCAAGGCACCCAGTGGATTACTCGTGCACCAAAAGTTCGAATCACCAAAATTTCGAATCTCAAAGCTGACAAGAAATGCATCAATCAAGTTTGAAGTACTAGAACAACGGAGCTACTAGGGCATCAGATCGCTCCTGCTTTTAAATTTATCCAATGAGCAAGACCACCCATCTCAAAACTAGTTAGATGAGCGAATCAGAAAAGAAGACGACCGAGACCGTCTTGGATACCTGAAGAGGATGATGTGGATCTTTCTCTTGGAGTGAAGTATTTTTGTCACAGGTCTGTTCTCGTCTCTACCTCTAATGATGTCAAAAACAGATAAAAATGAGTTAAATCATTTTATTTTCTCTAAAATGAAGAACATCTCATTTTTTCAAAACAAAAAATAGAGAGTCAATTGTACATTGAAACTCCGGCTCCATTTTTTTCCTTGGTTTTTTTTCTAAAAAAGAATTACGCTTTTTATTTTACCTCTCAAATATTGAGTAATGACATCCCTGGTGGGATTCTGCTCCTTTTATTTTAACTCAAATAGCTATCGAAAAATACATTTTTTTCAGTAAAAGGATTCATGGAATCATTATTGTAGTATAATTATGACATTAACTTATACAAAATTCAATGGAAGAAAAAAAAATCGTTTAATTGAAACACAGTCTAAATAATACATACTGGTAAAGTTGTTTCCATACCTTTGTAGACATTTGGATAATCAGGAATTTTATAGTCAGAAAAACTCTGGAAATTAGCGACTCTCCAACATATCGAGTCCAACGTTTTTTAACACAAAGTTCTGATAAAATTCTTAAATCAAGTTAAGTAGTGATGAAAGATAACAGGAAACAATAACAGATAATTTAAACACTAAAACAAATGGCATCAAAATGACAAGTATGTCCAAGGATAGTTCTCCTCCAGGCGCTCCAGTCCATCAGATCTTCACTGGAAAATTTTCCAAAAAACATTAATTAAGCATCCATCAATACACACTCAAACTCAAGAAAATATTAAAGGGTAGTGGAAAGAACATGAGAATAAGGAACTCCTTTCTGTTTCGTGCAGGAAGTATCGTTACTCGAAAGAACATATGGAGCGATTTAGAAGAGTACATAAAACCCACCTCTGCATCTTCAGCTGCACCAGGCTTACCATGGTTCTCTTTTATACTGTCTTCAGTTGCTGCTCAACAGGAAAAGTAAGCATTTTAAACTACTCGAAACCAAACCAATCAAATGATTTCATCAAACACTAGTGCGAAAAGGTCCAGTTTAAGTAAAATAGTGTGAAGACTTCCAAGGCCAGAGTTTGAGTCCTCAGTGACCAACTGTGCTCCCAGCCAACCGATTGTTTTTGTTAATCAAACAAACGACAAAAGCTAATTTCCCAAAGCAACAAAGCTTAGCATTTCATGATGAAAGATTAGCGATTTTTCTTACAACTTCCCACTACAAGCAGAATCAACTTGTACATCAGACATACAAACGGGAAGAAAACAAACATAAAATAGACGTGCATATGAGACCTAGTACATGCCTCCATATCGACTTGCCAATAATAAAGGTATTACCAGTTATAATCCTGGAATAGAAGATCTGAAACAAATTCGTATGGAAGAGTCAAATCTTTGTCTAAAGATTGTGGGCTTCAGCTTGTTTCAGCATTTCATTTTCACTAATATTCTTATTTATATGCATTATATTTGCAGATTGATTTATTATTATATAAGAAAAAAGGCCAATGGATAGATTGATTTTATATTTATACAATTCAAGACCATCTTGATAGATGAAAATGAGGGGAGAGGGAGACAGGAGGGAGAGAAAGAGAAAGGGAGGGAGTGAGAAAGCTTGAAAAGGCAGGAAATACTCTACGTTACTATTTTAAAGCACAAATAATAGAAATAAGTACAGAAAAGGGAGTTAAGATGGCACCAACAGAATATTATAACCATGATTGTAGTATCAAGCTAAAGTATCAGCCGTGTCAGATTAGTGGAAATACAAAAAGAGTAATATATATATATTTCAAAATTGTATCTATACTTCAGTAAATTAATTAATTGTAAATATTTTAATTGATTAAATATTGAATAAAAATATTTATAATTATTTAACCTTTTAAAATAACCATTAATTAATTAATTTTAAAATATATTAACTTTGTTAATTTTAATTAATAAATAATTTAATACATAGTTGTTGAAGTTAGTTAATGGTCTTAATTAATTGTTCAAATACCTTGATTAATCAATAAATGGGAGGTGATTCACTAAAGTTGACAACTCCGTTTTGCACCGAAGCAGAGACAAAGGAGAGCTTTGCTTTTGACTTCTTCCTCCTCGACAAGGTTAAAAGCCTGAAAAGTCAAGACGAAAAGGGTGCAATGCCGCTGTCTTCCTCCTTGTGCTGACAAGGACAATGTGGTGTATGCACCTCTCCACCTACAAAGCACGAACAAAGACAAAATCCATTGACGTTGGCAGATCCACCTCCGCATACGCCTCTTGTTGGCCTCTTTGCCTTTGCGTGACACTAAAGCCTCATCTCAATTATTTTATTTTCAAACGCTCAAAATCATAAGGCTTCTCAATCTAGATTAATTTTAGCACCAACAAAATGACCCAAACACAATGCGGATCATCTCTATTTGTTAGAAAATATTCATAAGTGGGAATCAAAGTTATTAACTGAACTAAGCAATTTTTCCATAATTTAGTCAATTTTCCCCCTATCTCATTTGATTACCAACAATCACAAATTTAGTATCAAATTTGCCTTGATTAATCTAGATTTTATTAGTTTTGATAGGCTATCCAATTTCTCACTTGAAATCGGATCAACCTCGATCAAGCTCAGTCAATCGGGATCATTCAATTCTACTAATCATGATTATAACCCTAGTAATCTTTTAATTGATGCAAGTTAAATTTGAAATGCTAAGCAATAAAAAGCAACATTCATGGTTAAAAATAGAAAAATATTTAACACAAATATTCTAGTTGAGGTCAGCTACACGTCAAAATGGCACTATATTTAACATAAATATTAGTAGTTCATCATGCAAACATTCTCTTTAAATAATGAAAGAATTCACAATCATCAATTATTACCTCCATCTTCAGGGATGTCAGAGGTCCACAAGGTAAGATTATCCCTCAATAGTTGCAAGATCAAGGTGCTATCTTTGTATGATTCTTCACTCAATGTGTCAAGCTCAGAAATAGCTTCATCAAAAGCTACTTTTGCAAAGTGGCAAGCCCTGTATTGAGATAATTTGTGTCGGAGGACAAATCAGATGATAAGCATATGCTAATAAACCTTCCGTAGAAATTACCGTTCAGGTGAGTTCATGATCTCATAATAGAAAACAGAGAAATTCAATGCCAATCCCAATCGAATTGGATGAGTAGGAGGAAGGTCTGTCTCAGCAGCTTTTGTAGCAGCCTAAAAATGGAAACCGCTAATAGTTAAGCAAATGAAGTCAATAGGAAAGAAATATCAAATTCACAAGAGGAAGAAAAACATATATCAATAATTACATGAAATGAAGAAACAGTAAAAAAATCCAAGACTATCAACAAAAAGAAACAAGTGACAAATCTCCTAAAGCATAAATGTATATCCTCCAGCCATATTATAGGAATCTCAAAGCCATATTACACATTAGGTAATATACACTTCATTACAGACTTTGGCATGATCATATATGATATATCTCTAGTAGTTCAGACTTTGATTTGCTTAAAAGTCAAAACCAACAGGATGTGCTAATTGTACATAATTAATAATTTTTAGGTCTATAAATTTATGCATTTAACTGCATACAGAAGAGAGATACCTATTTCCTCATATTTCCGGTTGGTCTCCAATTATTTAAATATAGAACAAAAACAAATTATTTAAAACAAGGTATAAATCCAAATGTAAAATTAACTATCTCCAAATGGCTTGTCCACAATAATAGTGCAAACTTCAGTTTCTAAGCATAGCAAGAAAATTCTTCATGGCACTGCTGAAGAAGTATAGTGTCATTTATCATAGAAAAAAAGACTTACAATGAGGTGGATAGGTTCCAATGCATGAAGGGACCTAATAAATAATAATTCTTCTCCATCAACATCATACATAGTCAAAAACTCAAATGAAAGCATCGGAACTATTGACATTCAAAAGTCAAATATTCCGGGGGAAAAAAAAAATCTCAGACCCATACAACGATATAATGGAGAAAAGATAGACAAAACTATCAAACGATGTCACAAGGATGCAACATCTTCTGTTGTCTACAGTCTTCCAACACTTGCAACAAAGTTAGGACATCTCTCCGCATATGCCACAGACATATCATGTTTAAGCATGCATATTGAAATGATTCATACAAACTACAAAAGGAGAATTCTAAATATGGTACATGAACAGGGAACAATGCCTACTCTATCATAGTAAACCTTTTTCAGAACAAATACTTCTAATATATCAAAATCATAAAAGTTAAAGTAGATCTAATGAAAACAGATCTAACATAGAAGTTAATTTGGATGTGTCATAAACAAAAGTACAATATTTAGTCAGTTCAAGCAGTCTCTTAACGTAAATAAAATATGGAAGCCGAAGAAAAATGAATCTACCTCATACGCTTTGAGAGACTGTTCCGCTGCTTCTTTTTTGTCGTCTCCAGCTTTGAACTCTGCCAGGTAACGGTAGTAATCCGCCTTCCTGCAACAAAAAAGAGAATAAACTTTGGGACCTCTGAAAATAACAAAATCCAAGAAATAGCGCAATGGTGATTTCCTATATAACTCACATCTTGTAGTAGAAGACATATGCTTCGCCGGCCGAAGCAAAGGGGATGAGATGCTCATCGATCAGCGCAACGATATTAGTGCAAATATTTGAAAGCTCCGTCTCCACCTTATGCCGGTACTCCTTGATGTTCTTCACGTGGTTCTCGTTCCCCCTCGCCTCTTCCTTCTGCTCGATCGAGGAGAGGATCCTCCACGAAGCCCTCCTCGCGCCGACCACATTCTTGAAGCCCACCGAGAGCAGGTTCCGCTCCTCCACAGTGAGCTCCACGTCGAGATTCGCGACTTTCTTCATAGCATCCACCATCTCTGCGGCGATCGGCGCGGATCAGATCAATAGGGCGACACAGAAACCCAACAGACACGATAACGAAATGGAAACCCTAAGATTCCAGATCGGAAGGCCTACCATCGTAGCGCTCGGCTTGCTCGGCGAGCTTGGCGACGTAGACGAAGTCATCGCGCTCCTTCTGCGACGCCATTGCCGATCCAGCGGGAGCTTGTCGCCGCGATCGCCTCCCTTGCCGTGGGCGTGCGGGGAAGACACGGGAAGAAATTGCAAATACGAGATGAAAAACGGTGAAAGAAATCAAATAAATACTCCTGCGGTCGGGCTGGTAAATGGACGAGTGGATGATATTTCATATCCTCGCTGGATAAATTGGGTGGTTAATATATAAATAATAAATTTAACAGGATAATTTTAATTTTTAATCTAAAATATCTTTTATTTTCATTCAACCTAAAGATAAACAAAAAATTAAAAATAAAACACCCCTTATTTTTATTATTATCAAAACAATGCTTAGATTGGAAAAAATTAATATTAAAAAGATATTTTATTTTATTTTAGCACTATTATTGAACAAAATTATTCTATTGTTAATTAAAATTGCTCTAGTTTATTAAAAAATAGTCTAATAATAATATATAATAATTTTAATTAAAATTAGCATAGTAACATGCAACTACGTAACCCTAAACTATAACCAGAATTCAAAAAAAAAAACAAAAGTGATGCAATATTAATTCGATATTTATTTCTGATATGGACGGTTAGATTTAAGTCTCTTGATAGTACGGACAGATGTCATATGACATATAGTCAAGGTTAAGATTGACTTTCGGGTGAACGCATGTTATATAACCGACCGGTCTCAATTATCATCACCCCGGTTGGAAAAGGACAATCAACATCATAGACCGGAATCAAGGTATCAGGTCGGGATATATTATACTAACCGACCAAAGCCCCTCTAAAAGTCTGGTCGGGTATATATTAAGCTAATCGACCAGAGAGCCTTTTGAAAACCCAGTCGGGTATATATATTATGTTAACCGACTAGATGCGCACCTTGAAGCCCAGTCGAGTATATATTATATATACCTGACCGGATGCGCCTTATGAAGACCGGTCTATTGAAGTATGTTTCCGGTCGGGTATATAATATAATCGACCGGAAGAATCTTATCATTGACCCCACCCTCCGAAATGACTATAAGGGTTGACTCTGACACCACCTGTACGGCCAGAACACCCCTCAACAGTACGGCCGGAACATCCTTCAACGGTACGGCCATAACACCCCTCAACAGTACGGCCAGAATACCCCTCAACAGTACGCATCATTAATGTTGGTCGTACATACTTTGGAGAAGTATATAAAGAAACGGGAGTCACTACGAAGGGGAGATTTTTTTTCTAACCTGAGACGCATTTACTTACTGTTTCAATACCTTTGCACGATCAGACCTGACTTGAACGTCGAAGCGGGATCCCCGGGCCTCTCACCTGGAGTTCTCCTTTAACCCTCCGTCTCTCTTTTTGTGATCTGTACAGATCCCCGACCGGAGAAAATAGAAGGATATTGTTCGCTCGCCGCTCCACAGACGAACCCCTCCGACCGGTTACTTAAGACGGAAGACCGGCGAAGCCCTCCGATCAGCCTTAAGACCCCAGAAGACCGGCAGGATCACTCCGCTCGACGGTGATTAAGTTAGCGAATCTCCAGCTCACCGGTGACTCATCCTCTTACAGTCTCTGTGCGGGGAAAAATTGACGTCGTTTGTGGGAAGCTTGTTAAATCCTGAAGCTAAGACTGAGATGGGTGACACTAGAAGATCCAGCCTGCCCTTTTTGCAAAGCAAATTAGCCCAGGTAATCGTGACCGCCGTACAGGAGGTCATGCAGCAATAGCAACCCGTGTGGCAACAGAAGCAAGAGGCATGGATGCAACAACAATAGTTCATCTGGTAGCAACAGCAGGCCGGAGGCCAAGTGCCACGGCTGGTACAACCTTCCCCGCTAGGAATGCCTGCCCCGTCGGTTGGGGCCCCACCCGGCGCTCGACAAAGGTTGTT
>JBBUKS010026219.1:0-11338 GCA_038050645.1 Hedychium gardnerianum
GCCCTCGTGATTTACCTCCTCCGTGTTGGTCCTGGGACGGATTGGCGGGGGCGCTGGGGGCGAGCGTTTCGCCTTTTTGCTACAAAAAGGGGAAACTCATCCAGGTGAAGTGGGGAAACCCGTCAGGGTGAAGCACCTCCTCCACTACTCCATGCGGTCAAGACTCCCCCTGCGGGCTTCACTTGACTCAGTTCTGCCAATTTTGCTCAGGCACAATGACTTCTCTACACAAAGGGATCTTTGCCGAGTCGATCCTCTTCGACCTCAACCTCCGATAATTTCTAACAAGCATAGCCACCATACTGTGCTGCCCAGAACCGACCCTAGCGGGAGAGTTAAGTCGAGGGTGACACCTGACCAACGACCCAATCACGCCATATGTATGACTCCGTCGTTGTCCCCTCTAGTGTCAGACTGCTCTCCGCCTGGCCAGCCAACTCCTGGCTCTCCGCTCAACTCTCGACTCCCCGAGTCGTACGATAGCTCGCGTGACTAGTGCGCCAATCCATGAGGATATACCCTTCCGTTGGCTATATAAGGTCCGTCGACGGTAGATGAAGGGGTGTTGTCTTCTCTCGCACAGAGGTCACTCTTCTCTCTGTTTTCTTCTTCCTCCTCTTATTTCTTGCGCACACCTACGAGCCTCATCCTTCAGTCTCGAGTTAACTTGATCATTGTAGGGGTGGTCACGCTAGTCATGTTGGTGCCCGCTGACTCGTGTTGACTCATAGGAGACGGAGTTTCGACCAAAGGACAGACGCATCTGCAACTCCGAGGAGGAAGGGAGAGGAGTGGGTCGAGCGCACGGAGGAGGACAATATCAAATTGATGCAGTTTGTGGGAAGAGATACAAAAAGTCATGATGGTTAGTACTTGAAGAACAACAGTCGAACTTCTTCTGAGGAGTTCGTGGAGCAACACTGGCTCTCTTTGTCGACAGTCATCAAAGGAGGAGGAGGTTCAGTTTCATGGAAACAGATTCGAGAATGGCCGCTACAGTGATCGGGGAGGCTCTATGACAAGGTTGAGTCCCTCTCGTTACAGAGGAGGAGGTTGCAGCTCCGGCCGAGGAAATGCCCGCAATCGGGCCCACCTCATAGAGCTCGAGAGGAGTCACTTCGACCTACTATGCCAACAAGAAGCCAGCTAGTCCCGCGCTGCTACCCGCAAGAAGAGTAGCCGCACAACAAATACTTTTCTCGGAGGGCATTCTAAAAGAAGAGTTTGCTCATCATTTCCGCTCGCCTCATCTCAATGAATACAGTGGTACCATAGACCCGGAGGAACACTTATGTCATTTCGAGAATACAACTTTACTACACCAATATTTAAAGGGAGTCGAATGTCACATCTTACTCACTATTTTGATCAAACTTGTGTAGTAATGGTCTAACACGCTGTAACCCAGATCCATACAATCATTCGACGACTTTGCCTCGTTATTCTTGCATCATTTCATCTCTAAGAGGTACCCGCCCACTCCTCTTAGTTTATTTAACTTCAAACAAGAACCACAGGAACCCCTACATGAGTACATATAATGATTCACTTGGGTTGTATTGGAAATACCCTCGGTGACATCAAACATTATGATGGATGACTTGGCCCAAAGACTTCGTGCGGGAGACTGCTTCCGTACCTTGGTGAAAAATCCCTCTCGCATACTACAATGAGCTTCTCGCTCATGCCAAGAAGTATATTAGTATCGAGGAGGCTCAAAGAACCAGACAAGAACAATAAGTAGCCCGAGTGGTTGAGGTTGTAGAGCGCCACCCAAAAACACGGCCTCCTCAGCGGCCCGCTTCGCCTCATTATCATCCATACTTTACTCTCTACGGATCTCCAAGAACGAGCCATGTAAATTTGCAAGGAGCAACAACTCTTGAGGTGTTAAATACAACAAATAAAAATAGTAAAATAATGTGTTAACCAAGAAATAAGTTTATAGGAATTTTTTTATATTTAATCGGAGCTAATTAGAGGAGTTTACGGGGATATAAATAATAGACTTTTAGAAGACCTATTTGAAATATCAATTTAGTTGGGAGATAATTGAATCAATTAAAATCTAAGTTGATTTAATTACCCTAAAGTTTTATTATATAAACTAAACCCTTTTCTCTTCTCCTTCAAATCAATTCTCGAGCCCCATCTTCTCACCACTACCACCGAGCTTCCCCTCACACGTCATCGTTGCCTCATCGCCGCCGGCATTGCCTCAACTTCGGCCACTACAGCATTGTCGCTTCTCTTTTCCCTTCTCTACTCTTGATCCCCCATTTCTTCTTCTCAATATCGTGGCAGCCACCCTCGACGTCGTCGAGCTCTCGCTGCCTGCCAGCCGCGACCACTACAGCAGCCCCCACAATCGCCGCTACCAGGGTAGGGCTACTAGTTATCTTCCTATCTTTTCCCTCACCATCGCCGACCCCCCTGCCACCAGCGAGCCGCGACCACCTCTCCTCCAAATCACCATCCCCGATAGTCAAAGCTAGGGTAAGCCTTCATCTTCTTCTTTCTTCGATATGGTTTCTGTTGATTCAAGGTTTTCCAGCCAATCTTAGGGTTGATCTGAACACTTTGCTTCTCCGGCCGGCAATCAGTGTCGCCGACCAACTACAAGGTTTTCTCTGATCTGCTTCGGTCATCAACCCATAGGTCCGGCCACCCTCTTCCTTAGACCTACTTTGGATTGATTGTTGTCATCACAATCCTTCCACCCACAGATTTGCTCGAATCCATCAGTTGGCTATTGTTCAGGCCATTGTTAGACATCTCAGTGTATACATCCGGCCAAATTAGTTCTATTCAAGCTCCGACTAACTATCATCAGTGAAGGGAAGGGTAGTTTAATGAGCAATCAGGGTTGTGTAGTCTTGGATTGATTGTTGATCGATTTAGACCTTCTTGTTATAGCTTGTTTCGGCCTTTGCTCTATTCACCTCCGTCCACATCTATTGATTTTTTGGCAGCCACAAACCATACAGGTAAGGGTTTGTTGATGTTGAATTGTGGTTGTTTTAGCATGGGGATAATATTTGATTTATTGTATGGTAATTGTTTGTTAAAGAGATATTTGAATTCGAAATGGGATGTTAGGTTAGAAGATGTGATTGAATCTATTTCTAAATAGGACTTGGTATGATTAGTAGTATGTTTCATAGGGGTTATTATGTTTGCACTTAAATTGCTAGGGTTGCATTTAGTTAATGGATTGGAATTGGTATGTGAAGTAATATGAGGGTTTAGGGAATTTGTTAAATTGGATTAGAGTAACGAATTCTTTAAACCTAAGTTGGTTCCAAATAATCCATTAATTAGATGTTTAATTCATTGAATATTGTTAAGTATCGATTTAGTATTTAAGTAGTTTTGTAATTCTACTTATAGGATCCGGATACGGGACGGAGCATCGGATTTAAGGATTTTAGAGCATTCTACTTTTGAAGCGGGTACTTCTAATCTTGTCTCTGATAGTTATTTACCTTAGTGCATGTTGATACCATGATTAGTTATCATTTTACCTTGACTCCACTTGCTTTATTACTTAAGTTTGATACTTGTCTGTTTGTCCTAGAAATAATCTATTTAAGTCCATGCAGTCTCATTTGCTTTCATACCTTGTAGAGTGCACATGTGTATGGTGTGTACATTAGGAATATACTATGATCATGTATTTGATAGGCACGCGTGTGGCGTGTATTTATATTCATTTGTTGGTCTGTGTTGCATTTATGTCATGTGGTTAAAATCCCGTGTGTGGCGTGTACATAGAGGATAAAGTAGGATGTGGTACATTATTTATGTTTGGTATATGTGGACTTGTACCTACTTGACCAGCATTGTTATATGCACATGTGAACACGTGAGTGATGTATAATGTAGGCGATATAACATATTAGAGGTTGTAGTTCATCTATGATCAGTAGTGTATACTCACATGGGTGGCGTGTAATACAATGCATATGTCTTGGTAGATCTAGTGGTGTACATTGCTTAGAGGGACATATATGATGATGAGATCACTTGAACCCTACTCATCAGGGTGATGCATATATGCTACCAACTATGTTTCCCATTTAGTTGATTGAGTGAGTCGTAGCATCACGATATTGCATGCATGCTAGCGATCACTTCTCCCTTCGAGTGTGAGAGCATCGTAGTCATGTTATTGCTTGCTTATTGCTTGACTGTATGAATCCGTTCTATGGATGAGATGAGATTTCCTCTCCCAGATAAAAATTGTATATCCTGGGCTGCCCACGAGACCAGTCGTGGCAGAGTGTTTCTCATGTAACTAGATAGCTACTTTCTTGTCTACCCACGAGACCAGTCGTAGCAAAGCGTTTCTCATGCAAACAAGGACCTTGACATTTCGAACTGCCCATGAGACTAGTCGTGGTAGAACGCTTCTCATGCAGTCCATAGCTGAGGAGCGTGATGTCTTGGTCATCTTTATATCTTGTGGTGGAGCATTGCTCCCACATACGATGATCTATTGTGGTGGAGCGTGGCTCCCACATATGTTGATTGTATTCTGATACATGCACTGTACTTACATTTGAGAGGTTGTAACCATGATATTTATTACCTGTGACTACACATGATATTGTGCAGTTGAGTAGGTGATGGTGTAGTAGATGCATGCATGTGTATTTTCGATCGGTGAATATAATTTTCTTGTGAGACTGTATATCTTTGTATTCCTATACACTTACTATTCATGTATTATCTTCTTTTATCCGCTAAGTATTTCTTTTATACTCACCACCCCTGCTATTTATTATTATCCCCAAGTTAGCGGGTATACATTGGTTGGGTCGCTCGGAGGTTTCTTCCCATGTCGTCCCACTCGCATCGAGCTACCACTATCTTCTTCGTATTTTGGTTTGTTTTTCTTTTGCATTTGTTTTTAAGCCTTGCATTGTAATAAAATAACTTGAACTTGGACTTTTTGGTTTATTTCTTATTATGTACTTTGAGTATTAAGCCGAGCCGGCTTGCACTTATGTTTTCGGATTTCAGGGTCAATTAGACCTCGCATTTTCTTATTATATTTGTTATTGTTCTCTATTTCTGCGTGGTTGTGTTAAGATATGAGTTTTGTGGACTCATATCATATCGTATCTGTAATTATCACTAGTGAGTATTGTCCGTATCTATGGGCACGTGTACTTCCAGGGCATGACAATTTATTAGTATTAGAGCCATAGGTTGCAAAAGCCTATTTTCATCTTTTGGATATCATGATTTATTTTCTCGATGTGATTTTCTGAGTTTTGGGACAAGGCAATGATAGAACATCTCCCAGCTATAGGAAGTAAGATTTTATACTTGTCAACCTTCATTTATGTTAGTACTTATCTATCTATCATTAACATGTATGAGACGTAGTAGGTCAGCCACTATTCGAGGTCGTGGTCCGAGTCGACCACGGAAATAACCTATTGGGTCGATGGACCCTGAGCCCACTCCCAGAGACGTGAACTTTTCTGGAGAGCCAACCGATCTTGAGTTTGATAGCAGAAGTAAGTCACATAACACCCCTAAGGAAGGTTCAGGTTTACAGTCTCAGGAGATACCACCACCGATGTCAGCCCTGACTACTACCGGGTGGATGATGGATAAAGCACGCATTCCATTATTGGCACAATCAGTGAAGGATTGTTTTACTTTATTTCATGGAGGTTCTGACCTGTGTGTTACGCGTGCTTGGCTGAGCAACCTAGAGGATACATTCGGGTATATGTCTTGCTCAGATACTGAGAAGGTTGAGTTTGCTGCATATCATTTACGGGATCAGGCAGTCACTTGGTGGAAGATGCAGCAATCTATTTTTGGGGAGCAGCAAGTCACCTGGACTTTATTTCAGGAGGTTTTTGAGAGACAGTATCTTCCTGTTACTTTCTGCTTAGAGCGACAATAGGAGTTTCTGAGCCTTAAGCAAGGCGACCGTATAGTAACAAAGTACAATATAGAATTTAGTAGACTTGCGGAGTTTTATCCTCATCTGATAGCTTGGGACAGTGATCGGGTTTTCCAGTTCACTCAGGGTCTTGCAACCTATATACAGATCAGGATGTCAGGGACTTCTGTCAACACTTATTGGGAGGCGTTAGATCGCTCCTTATTTATAGAGTTAACTCAGCAGCAAGTGTCCCGAGAGAAAGGGAATGATAAGCAAACATCTCAGAATAGGTCTTCTGGTTAGATGCATCAGTATTCTGGGAAGAAACAGGAGGATAGGAGCCAGGGCTCCCAGGCTACAAGAGAGTCTTCTCGACCGCAGAAGACTAGTCGATCAACGACAAGATCATCTAGTTCCCATCCTTCGAGTCGGAGAGATGACTCTAGGAAGATTCCATGTTATCGGTGCAGTTCCAAAGGTCACAACAAGTCAGAGTGCCCTCTTGATCAGTCCATATATTTCTATTGTAAGCTTCCAGGACATATGAGCCGAGATTGTACTCTGAAGGCTCAATTGGAGATTATGGATGTTGCTCCTTCTGGGGGTCGATCTGCTCAGTCTCGATCATCGAGGGGATCTCATAGTACTCAGAATACTTCATGACCGTAGCAGATACCTCCCCCACAGGCGCAGATATATTTTATTTAGGGTTCGGAGCGGACGACTATACTTCCGGTTATGCTATACCCTGCAGCAACTCTGGTTCATTCGGCATATTCTGCTCAACAGTATATATCTCTACCTACCAAAGCGTATTAGTTGATTCAGCCTCAGTCACAGCAGTCATCTACTATTCCTTCATCTAAGCCTCGACCTGTTTCGGACATGCAGCAGCCTAGCACAGAGGTTGGACAAGTATAAGTTGTTACTCGAGAGGAGGCATGGCGAGCCGAGGGATCGATCTTTCAGGATATTATTTCAGTTTATTCTGCACTTGCTGATTTATTGATTGATACTGGTAGTTCGCATTCATTTATATCTCATTTATTTTTGGGTAAGATTCATAGACTTCCTACACTTATATCACATGACTTAGCTGTATCTTTGCCGTCTGGAGAGGTGCTAACCATCAATCAGGAATTCAGAGAATGCCCCTTGGACTTTGGTAGTCATACACTGGTTGTGGATCTTTAGGTACTGGATATGACAGAATTTGATATCATCCTTGGCATGGATTGTTTAACTACCCATTGTGTGACAGTTGATTGTTGAATGAGGGTAGTCACTTTCCGACCATTGGATCGACCATTATGGGAATTTGTTAGGACCAGAGATGATGGAATTTCTATGATCTCAGCACTGCAAGCGCAGAGATTATTATCCCAAGGTTGTCAGGGCTATCTATTGTCATTAATTAAGACTGAGGAAGATGGTGCTTCACAGCTCTCGGATGTGTCTATAGTTCGAGAATACCCGGACGTATTTCCAGAAGAACTCCTTGGCTTGCCCCCAAAAAAGCAAGTGAAATTTATGATTGAGTTGATTCTGGAGACAGGACTAGTATCAAAACTTCGTACAGAATGGCTCCAAAGGAGTTGGAGGAGCTGAAGATTCAGTTAGAGGAGTTATTAAATAGAGAATTTATTCGCCCTAGTGTTTCTCCTTGGGGTACTCTAGTGTTATTTGTCAAAAAGAAGGACAGGTCACTAAGACTTTGTATAGATTACCGACAACTACATTTTGTGACTATCAAGAATAAGTATCCCCTGCCACAGATAGAGGATTTATTTGATCAGCTGAAAAATACATGTGTATACTCTAAGATTGATTTACGCTCTGGCTATCATCAACTTAGAGTAAGGGATATAGATATACAGAAGACAGCGTTTCGAACGTGTTATGGACATTACGAGTTATTGGTGATGCCATTTGGGCTTACTAATGCTCCAACGTCTTTCATGGACTTGATGAATAGGATATTCCTGGAGTATTTAGATCTGTTTGTTATTGTCTTTATAGACGACATTATGATATATTCTCGGTTAAAAGTGGAGTATGAATGATATCTTCGTATAGTTTTGGAGACGCTTTGACAATAATGTCTCTATGCAAAGTTCAGTAAGTGTGCAGTCTGATTATCTGCTGTGGGATTTCTCAGATATGTTGTCTCTAGTAGAGGGATATCAGTGGATCCTTCAAAAATATAGGTCGTTACTGGTTGGGAGCGACCAAAGACAGTATAGGAGGTTTTTATCTTTCTAGGTTTGGCTGGATATTACCGGAGATTTATAGAGGGTTGTTCTAGCATCGCTTTGCCGCTGACTCAATTGACCAAGAAGGGAGTAAAATTTACGTGGACAGAGACTTGCGAGACAAGTTTTCAAGAGCTCAAACAAAGATTGGTAACTGCGCCCATTTTAGTGCTTCCTTCTGGGGAGGATAGTTTTGTGCTCTACACTGATGCATCGTTGCAAGGGCTAGGTACAATTCTGATGCAGCATTCACAGGTAGTATCATATGCTTCTCGTCAGCTGAAGGATCACGAGATGAATTATCCTGTCCATGATTTGGAATTGGCAGCTATTATTTTTACGTTGAAAATTTGAAGACATCATCTGTATGGGGTCACTTTCAAGATTTTCACAGATCATAAAAATCTTAAATATTTGTTTACTCAGAAGGAGTTGAATCTCAGGAAAAGGAGATGGATGTAATTCTTGAAGGATTATGACTGTGCTATCAACTATCATCTGGGGAAAGCCAATGTGGTAGCAGATGCCTTAAGTAGAAAATTTTGAGGGGTTCTAGCTAGTCACTGAGCGGTGATTACAGACTTAATATAGAGTTTCTCAGAGTTGGGATTGGTAGAACGTGGATAGACAGAGCATGTGATTTTGGTATCCATAGTTGCTCAGTCTCCCATTGTGGAACAAATTAAAGAAGCACAGGTTAGTGATCAACATTTGCGGTATTTAGTAGCAGAGTAGTTATAGGACAGCTTGTTAGGACTGAAGAAATTTAGATATCTCTACAATGGTATGATATTGTCCACTTTGGGCCTAGGCCCTCATGGTTTTGCTCTTGGGCTCTACCCAAAAGGCCTCATACCAATGGAGAGATTTTTTTCCTTATAAGCCCATGATTTTTCCCATGTATTTTCAATGTGAGACTTTGTTTGCAACCTTGCAACCCCAACACAAGTCACCTTGGTCATGGAGACTTATAATTTGACATCTTAATCGATACATCTCCACGAAGGAGAGAATAGGAGATGATTGGGTATAAGTCGAAGTATCCGGAGATGTTTGGATAGCCCACAAAGGATTCACTGCTCCTTGCATAAGGAGACATATACCCTATGGTCACTTGTTAGGATTATTACTCAAAGTCTTTGGCCAAAGCATTACATGTCAAGAGTATGATACTCTTGGACACATGTCTGAGTAATTTGAATCCACGGGATGAGAAAGTATAACTTAGGATAAGTGTGACATAGTCAGCATAGTGGGGACTGATATATAGACTATGTCCTAAACCAAGTGGGTATAAGACGAGTGAAAGGAATGAACCACGACTCACTATAGCTGCTAAAAGGTTCAGAAATGGTTCTAGGATCAACCGTTCATTTTTTGATAAATTGAGGGTCATGATGTACTACTAGGTGCAACTTATGACCTATTCCTAATTAATGGTTAATTACCAATAGCCAACATAACTAGAAACTTATTGAGTCACACACACTATGAGTTTATTCGAAGGACTTAAAATGAGTTTGAGAATTGAATTCTCATATCGAGAGAGACTAAGTCTGGTTAGACCAGATGAAGGACAAATATGGAAAGATATTTGTTGAAACAGAAGCATAGATGGGCCATGTCTTTTGAAGATAAGATGAACCCTCTTTGGTTTAATTATAAACCAAATTGGTTTTGTTTTAATTAAAAGAGGTTTGGTTATTGAACCAAGGTGGTTTGGTTTTGAACCAACATGGTTTGGTCTTGAACCAAACTTAAGGCTAATGGTTTAGATTTTAGGCTAATGGATATCGGTTTGAACTTGCTCTTCAAACCCATTAGGAGATCTATATATAGATTTGGGTAGAAGATAAATTCATTATCAATTGGATTAAAACCTAAGAGTTAGGTTTTGATCTTTCCTCTCTCTCTTCTTCCCTCCTTGCTATCGCCGCCCAAAGGAGAATCGCCACTGCTGCCACCTTTGTCGCCCCTTGCCGTCGGTGTCCCTATCATCGCCGGCCACCCTGTCGCTGCTCCCTCTCTAGCCAGCCTCCATCAACGGCTGCTGAAGTCACCTTAGATTGCTGGAGTTGCCAACGCCCAAGGAAAGCAAACGCAAGGAGGAAAGTCTTCCTTGTGTCGCCGGCCAGCCCAGCCATCGGTTGTGCTCGTCGCTGCTGAACACCTTTCGGCCTTCAAAGGTCTTTGTCGCCTTCCAAAGTCGTGGACAGCAAAGTTCAGCCTTCGAATAGTGGCTATCTGGCTATCGTTCGATTCGTTTTGTGCCTTCGGGTTGCATACACCGTCGGGCATTAAAGCGAGTTGGATTTCCTCCATGTTTGGTGTTGTCAGGTTGCTAACACCATCAGATACCAAACCATTGGTGGAGTCTGTCTCAGAGAACTTGTCTTCGATCATCAGCTAGTACCAAAGACGGAATTGAGACTTGTGGCTTTGTGAATCCATCTTGACTATTACTCGACGTAGATACAAATAGAGGCGAGGCTTCAGAGCGTCGCTGGTTGATGTTATTTCATCTCCTTATCATCCGTCAGGTATAATTTATTTTCATAAAATTTAATTATATGGTTATGTCTAGAATGTTGTATCCTGCATGAGTGTGATGTGTATGTTGTGATAAAGTAGTTTATTATTTCTGCTTCCGCTGTGCATTTTTCGAAACATGTCTAATGCACGTATCCATTGGGCTGCCCAACAACATGTAGTATTAATGTCTTTAGCCCAAAAGTAGTTAGGTATATTGTATTCATTTAACATTGACCTAGACGCTTCTTATAGAGTTTTATTTTTTTCTACAATTCCATTTTGTTGAGGTATTTTAGGACATGAAAATTCATGATGGTAACCATTTTCTAGACACAAGTTTATGAACCTATGATTTTTAAATTCACCACCATTATCATTTCTAATTTTCTTGATTTTTATGTTTTTGTCATTCTCTATTTTTTGACAAAAATTATTAAATATCTCAAATGTTTCACTTTTATGTGTTAAAATTTTTACTATTACGTACCGCAAGTGCAAGACAACGTCGTTAGTAATATAAAAGATTACCATATCCACAGGGATTGTGGATCAAGACACTAGTGATTTCATGAAGGAAGTTATCTAGACTAATCGAATTTGTGAACTTGTGAACTTAAGAGAGAGAAGTGTGAGAAAGAGTTTGAGA
>JBBUKS010026248.1:0-11337 GCA_038050645.1 Hedychium gardnerianum
GAAGAATAGATGAGAAAAAAAGAATTAGGTGGGTTGTGTTAGGGAAAATGGGAGAAAAAAGATAAAGGGAGGCACGACCTACCCGTGGTGGACATGGGCAGATCACCTCAAAAGAGGCATGGCCATGCCAAAATGGCACGACCTGCTCGTGGTGGGCACGGGCAGCTCACCTCCCATGAGGTACGACCGTGCCAAATGGCATGGCCTGCCAATGGTTGGCATGGGTGCCTGCTTTGAGAGAGGCACGACCATGCCAAAATGGCATGGCCTACTTGTGTCAGCCTTTGGAGAAAGATGGGAAAACACACGGTCATGCCTAAAAGGCACAACCTCACTATGGTAAGCACTACCGACAGCAACTTAAGAGGCACTGTCATGCCTTTTGGGCACAACCTGCCTTCAATTTTTCTCCCATTCCTTCCATGCCCATGACGGTCGTCACGGCCAGCTCATGGATGTTATGACCCTAAAATGAAATGAAACAAAATGGTTAAAGCTATGAAATAGGAGAAAAATTTAAACAAAAACAAGAAAGAACTTGGGTTGCCTCCCAAGAAGTGCCTATTTTTTGTGATTAGCTCGACCCCATTTGAGTTCCAATTGGGAGCACATGCTTTAAGGTAGATGCACTCTCCTTGTTAGGTTCTCCAATGAGGTATCATCTAAACTTCGCTCGTTCCAAAGTAAGATATCTCCAGACCTTCTTGCCAACTGTTCTTGGACTTTCATCAAATATGCTATCCTTCAAAGGCTCTTCATGATGTCGTCCATGTGATTCTTGTGCAAAATATGTTCTGCCACCAACATGCTCAAAAAGAATTGATCAGTGGCTTTAGATATATCAAATAAAATCTTACCAACAACAATCACAGAAGAGAGTAAATCATCAAACATGGATTTAGATGTGGGTAGGGAAGGCTCTTCTAGATCTTTGAAATTAGGATGTATTTGAATTAAAGTAGTGCACTCCTTTGTCAAAGTCCCAATTTCATGTTCCTTAGACTCATATACATTACATTCATTCATCCAAGACTCCTCCCAAGCTGAGAGTTGAGATGACATTCCAATGCATACTGAGTATATTTCATTGCACTAAGCATTCATTTCCTTGATTTTCTTGTGCATCTGAGCTTGTGAGGCTTGGAATCTTTCCATCATTTTCAATATCCTATCTATCTAGGATGAAGATTGATCTTCCATAGCATGCTCATAGTTTCCTTGTCCCTTATTGTGGCTAATTTTTTTTTTAAAGGTTCCTCAAACCGGGGCTATAAGTGTGCGCGTATAATGAGGTAATTATATAAAACTTTCTGTTGAGATTATCTAATGATGTTTTCAAATTGCGTATCCTGATGCAAATTTCAATTATATGGCATGTTATTTCACAAGTCTTGCAATAATATTGTTCTGGCCACTGATTGTAGTTTAGAAAGACATCTCATTTTTCTCCATGTATTTTATGTGAATGGTCAAAGAGTATTGGGAAATTATCGTTCACATGATCTGTTGCATAACAAATTTCACAATAAATATTAGTAGAATTTATAATAGTAATTTGGTTGAACCTTTGAATTAGAGCATCCATCTTTGAGATCAAGGAAAACATGTCCATATGAAAGATAATAGTCAACAAAGGATAGACCTGTAGTAGTAAAAATCTAGCATGAAAAAAAAATACAGAAAAAGAAAGAAGTCTAGATTAACTAAATTTCTTATAAATTAATGTCAATCGAAAATTGTCCCTAACAACGGTGTCAAAAACTTGATATGTCAAAACCGCAAGTGCATGGCTAAGTCGTCAAGTAATAAAAATATCGATCCATAGGGACTGTTGATTAAGCAATAGTCAAGTTCGCAAATCAAGTTATCTAGACAATCGAAAGTTGTGAAATCATGAATGGGAACAGGAGCTTAAGAGCAAGAGCTTAAGAGAGGAAGAGAGAGAGAGAGAGAGAGAGAGAGAGAGAGAGAGAGAGAGGGAAAGGTTTGAGAGAAGGCCTAGAGAAAAGATGGTCAAGGGAAGGCAAGTGGTCAAAGGGAGAAGTTGGAGTTGGGGGATTGATTCTAGGGTTATGGTTTCACTATGATGCTAGTTAATGTCCCTAGTACTTGTTCACCTCCTTACCCTCCATACTTACTCTCTTGTAGGGATTCTAATCAAATTATCAGTATGAACCCGTGAAAGTCACACTGGAGTGTTTACACGATTGTTCATTCAATGCTATTAAGTAAAAGAGGTAACATAGAAAGTTCGGTAAAGAATTACCCTCTGTCACTAAGGGCTCCCCGGTCATACAGTCTAGATTACACAAGTCACTTCCTAACATTAAATTGATGTAAGCTCATTAAATACTAATTAGTTAATCCCTTGCGTAGAATTGGTCTCAATTTCAAGGCAATGACTTTATAAAGTCTGGTTAAAGGATTACCCTCTGTCACTAAGGGCTCCCAGGTCATACAATTTAAAGTCTCTCCTCTACATGGTAACTAATCCTTCACATCCATGTGCATTCACTTCACTCACACATTCAATCAAATACAAACAAGACATCACACACATGAAACAAGACATAAACATATCATAGAAATATGAAATGGACAAATCCATAGTTTATACATCAACATCATATCATAATTACTTTCTACATCCTAGAATTTGGAGATTACTCAATAGCAAAGGAAATACACCCAAGAGACAAAGAAAATAGGAATCTACAACTCAATACATGAAATAGTGAGAAGAGAATGTTTATCAATGTGATTTCAGGTGTCTTCATGATGTTTCCTTGCTCTGGAGGTGGACGGATCATTGAAGTGACTCTTGGAAGGTGCTTATAGGGTTTCCTTCAAGGGGCGAACCCTTTTTCAAAGAGAGGGGCTAAGCCCCAAACCCAAGATACCCCAAAAGAAGGGTTTCTTGACTCTTTTATTGGTCCACATGACCATGGAACCACGCAACACGACTGTGTCTATGAGGAACGATCATGCCATGGGAAACCATGAGCAAAAGACATGGTTGTGCCCCTTGGGCATGACCTGACCATGGGGAACAAGTAGTAGGGAGACATGGTTGTGCCAAAAGGCACGGTCTAGCCATGGTTGGTGCTGGAATCACTTGATGGGCATGGCTGGATGAGACACACGATCGTGCCTTTTGTTATAGCCTGATCGTGGGAGCTGTTGGATTTGCTGAAGAGATCATCTGAAGAGGCACGACCGTGCCTATGAGGTACAGTTTGGGTGTGGGGTTTGCTGGAGATAAGCCTGAAAGGACATTGCCATGCCTAGGAGGCACGATCGAGCTGTGGTTAAATCTGAAAATCATGGCTGCATAAGCATGGCCGTGCTTGATGAAGGAACGACCTGGCTTTGATGTTTTCACTCTAAGCTTGCTCCAAGTTTGTTTTGCTCCATTTTAGCTCCAAATTATGTCTTGTCAATGAAAATACAAAGAGAGTAGATATTCGAACTAAAGGAGTAAAAGCATGACAATATAAAGAAATAGGGTGCAATAATGTAGATCATACTCAGTGAAATATAAGTAGATGTGCAACAAATAACGCCTAAAATTATATATAATCTACGCACATCAGCCGACTAAAGAGAGGTTCGACCAAACTAGAAATGCCAAGAGGGAGAATTTGGCCAACTCCTTACAACCAAGAGAAGGTTCGACTGACGGGCGCTTCACCACGGGTGGCTAACGGCTAGAGATGACCAACGACACAAGATGGGTGGCAGCCAAAGAGGAGGCGACACTTCAATAGGGTTTTGTAATGAAATTAATTTTCTTTCTTCATGAAGAGGTATTATATATATCTCTTCATAAACCCAAACCTAGTAATATAAATTTATATAAAACTAATCCAGTAATATAAATTTATATAAAACCAACTCGATAATATAAATTTATATAAAACTAATCTGGTCATATAAATTTATATAAAACCAACTTGGTAATATAAATTTATATAAAACTAATCCGGTCATATAAATTTATATAAATTAACTTGGTCATATAAATTTATATAAAATCAACTCGCCTTTAATAGGCGTGGTTTATTCTTGTCTCGGTTCAACAAATAATTTCCATATTTGCCCTTTGCTTGGTCCAACTAGACTTAATCTCTTTCTCTCTCTTTTTGACTCTTTGAGAATCATATTCTCTAACTTGTTTTATGTCTTAAAAAAAATACTCATACTACATGTGACCCAAAAGGTTCCCAATTATGTTGGTCATTCATAATTAATCATTAATTATGAAAAGATTATGAGTGACACCTAGTAGTACATCATGACCCTCAATTGAATGAAAAATCACAAATGATTTCAGAATTAATTATGAACCCTTTATTATCTATAATAATCAGTGACTATGTACCTTTCACACATCTTATAGAATCGACGATGTCTAGTAATTAGCTGCTTAGATAAACCAAGGAGTATAACATATGCTAGTCTTGCAGAATCGACGATGTCCAATCTCATCAATTCATCGACTAGGGAGATTTCAATACGTACATAATTACATATGATGAGATATCCACCAACTGTGATCCAATCATAATTTCTTTCATGCGATGCATTGTATTGTGGACTTCATTAATTGAAATTAAGATCTAATCACATACATAGAATATAAACTCAAAAAGTAAATTTTTATTTATTAAATAAATTAGACAATGTTTAAGGTGATTGCCTTAGGACACCTCTCAAACATAACTTTCTTAATTTCTCCTTTCCCAAAAGCCTTTGAAAAGGTAGAGAAACCATACAGAAAAAAATCTAAAAATTAAGCACAAATAAAAGTATGGAAACACAACAAAATGAAATGTTACTCTTAGTGTTGTCAATCAGAAATGAAGCACAATGTTGCAGCATGTCATCGTCATAGCACAGAAACCACAAGAACCCAAGAGCACGAGCAGAGATGAAAAGATTGAAAGTGAATTAGTGATTTCAAAACTCTACCTCAAGGCTTTTATATAGCCCTCTTTTGCTGTTGATGTGGCACCCTCCGGTAGACTGTAGCCTCCTATAGGATATTGTTCGACACTAGAGAGAGGTGGGGGGTGAATAGCATAATCATCATTTATGTCGTTCTTTTCTTTTATATTAGAGATGTTAGAAATGCAACATAAATAAAAAAGTACTTAAGCAGAAAAGTAAAGAACAAGATGACACCATATTTTTACTTGGTTCTCTATTGGTGCTAGGAGCACAACATTTAACCCAAGGTTTTGATGTATGACTAAGGTTAAAGTTAGGTTTGATGAAATCTAATGAATTAGTGTCAAGTATACAGGTGAAGGTAACTTGACTAGTGAACAAGTCTTGGTTGGGAACCAAGCAAGAAAATTCCTAGCTGGGAGCTAGGTAAATGATGTCTTTAGTGAGTGAAGCTAGACAGCTAAAGTCTTGGTTGGTAACCAAGCAAAGAAATTCCTAGCGAGGAGCCAGGTGAATCAAGTCCAAGTAGGTCAGAGGTCTCATAACTTAGCAATACAAGTCCAAGTAGGTCAGATGTCTGATAACTTGGCAAGACAAGTTCAAGTGTGTAGAATCAACTAAGAGATGATTACTTAGAAAAATAAGTCCAAGTGTGTAGAATCAGTTGGGAGTTGATTGCTTGGCAAACAAGTCTAAGAGGAATCAGCTAGGAGCTGACTACATGGACACCTAAACTAGATGGGTTAAAATCTAGTCAGGTAAAGTGTGAGTAATTTTAAATCTTATATCATACTCATTATGGGTAACAACTATAGGGAAGTGGTTCAATGGTTCTAGATGATTGAAAGAAGTTTGGGGTGACTGGCTACTGATAAATCTTGACAAGTGAAGTCAAAGGGTCTAAGATCGTAGCTAGGTCGGGGTGATCAGGGTGTACGGGCGACCGGGAAGGCTTCTAAGCGATCGGGTAGTGGAGTTATCGACAACCCAAGTGAGTCAGGTCAAGATCAGATTTGACCCCTCTATAGATGACTAGGGAGCCCAGTCGACCAGGTAGCGTCTTTATCATTATCTATTGGATAGAAGTTGTAGACACATCAACACCTACACAGGCGACTGGGAAGGCCCTAAGCAACTGGACGAGTACTATAAAAAGGGTCTCAAGACAGAGATTGCAAACAACTCATTCATAACTACTTTTAATCTCTTATGCTTGTGCTCGTGCTCTAGTGCTCTTTCACTTTTTGTGTTGCAACACGCTGCAACCTGTGCTTCATTTTCGATCGAAAACACCTAGAGTAATATTTTTTATTTGTTTTTAGTATTTCCTTATTTATTGTAATTTGTGCTTAACTTTTTATATTCTTTTTCTGTAAGATTTCTCCACCTAGGATAAATTAGAAATAAGAATCACATTTTTAAATTATTGTCTGTGTCTATACTTTTCATTTGGTTGGTCAACTACTTGCATGCTTAGTCATAGTTAAAACTCTTACATGCTTACATTGGTCCAGGTATACTTGATTGAATTAGTCTTTAAGTTTTATTTATTTCCGCTATGTTGGTGTTGGAAGCACCAAGTAATCGAACCTATGTTTTGATAGATTGTAAACGTTCAAAGTTAAGGTTTGTTGTTATCTAATGAGTTTGACTGAGTGTGTAAGAAGCTCAAGCAAAAAGTCGTAAGGAAACTTAGGCGAGGTGAAAGTCCTAGTTGAGGCTAATGTTAATGCAACCACAAGGGCATGGTAACGTTGTCGGTAATATAAAAGATTATCGTATCCACAGGGATTGCGGATTAATGCACTAATGATTTTGTGAAGGAAGTTATCTAGACTAATCGAGTTGGGAGCTTGTGAACTTAAAAGAGAGAAAGTGTGAGAAAGAGCTTGAGAGAGATAGAGAGTTGTGAGGTTAAGGTATAAAAGAGAGGGAAGTGAGTTTTGAAGGTTGGTTTAGGGAGCGATTCTAGGCTTTCAGTTTCACTATGATGTTAGATAATGTTCCTATAATATGTTCATCACCTAATTCTCGACATTACTCCTATGAACTAGGGTAAGTTCCTACGTCAAGATCTTTTAACTCTAGAAAGTGGAATAAGTATCGATACCCTCTACCACTAAGGGTATAAATGTTCGGTTGAATGACAATCCTTTGTCACTAAGGATCTCTTGATTATCTAGTCTAGTAGCAACCTTAACATAGAAGCAAACACCCTAGATCTACATGCATCATTTATATACCCATTTTGTCAAACTTGTACAAGACACAACACATATAGAATAAGAGATAACATCTCATAGAAATAGGAAATTGACATATTCATAGTTCATACATCATCAATCACATCATAGATACTCCCTAATCCTAGAATACAAGAGATCTACTCCATAAACAAAGAAAGAAAACACAAAGACAAGTAAATAAGCATTGTATTCCAATCTAAAAGAAGAGGGAATGAATGCTTAGCCGGTTGATGTCTTGGCCTTCAAGAGTGCTCTCCTTACTTAGATGATAGATGGATCAGAGAAATCTTCCTTGGATCGCAGGAGAAATCTCTGGAAATGGAGTATTAATTGACCTAGTGTTCTCCCTAGAAGGGAAGAACACCCCCCCCCCTTGAGAAAGGGGTAAATACCACCTTTTATAGGCATGGGGCACAATCCATGTTTTTCTAGCACACGGTCGTGCCTGGGAGGCACAGGCTGGTCTTGAGGCAGAGTTGAGTGGAGGGACGATCGTGCCTGTAAGCCACAACCTAGGGTTGAAGATGCACTGCTAGCCAGACACTGCCATGTCTGGGAGACACGACCGTGCTTGAAGTTCTCCCAGGATTGACACATGGTCGTGTCTAGGAGACACGGTCGTGCCTTGGACTTCTTCAAAAATGTCACATGGCCATGTTTGAGAGACACGACCGTGCCCTGAGCTCCTACTATAACTAAGGCATGCCCGTTCTTGGGGGGCACGACCTGGCTGCTCATCTTCCTGATCTACTTTTCTTCTTTGCTCTTTGCAAAAGTTTCGTTTTGCTTTGAAACGTATTCTGTAAATGAAAATATACAAAGAGCAGATCTTCAAACGATATGGAGTAAAAAATATGATAACATAATAAAATGAGGTGCGATAATGTAGATCATGTCAATGAAATATAAGTAGATGTGCGATAATGTTGACGAGTTATTTTCTAAATTTGAGTTACACAAATAGACTAATGCATGTCTGGCCGAAAAAGGTATTGCCTTGCTTGCAAAAAAATTCAAGACTAAGGAGTCAAAGCCCAAATTTTGACCCGAACCTAAATTCAAAGATGAATTAGACTCAAAATATGACAAGGAGCTCACCTCCGAACTAGTTAACCTAGTTTGAAAAATGCTAATGAAAAAAAAAGATGATTCAATCAAAGGCTTTGAGAAAGCAACATGGTCTAAGTCATCGGAAGAGTCGAACGAAGAAGAACAAACTCAAGCAAGCTTATTGGCACTACCGGTACAAGCTCATGTTGTCGAAACTGAATCCAAACCCGAGTCTGAGACCTAGTCTGAAGCCGAGTTTGAGTTAAGCCATGGATCCGTATCTGGTTCAAAAAGTTCAAACCCCATTGTAAGTCCTACTTTAGTTGAAAAACTATATAGTCTGATTTCTTGCTTAACTAGAAAATTTGCTAAGTCTAATGTTCGAGTTAGAAAACTCATTAAGGAAATTGAATCCCTTAAGGAGAAGACTAACCCAAATTCCCCAATTGACCATGTTCAAAAAGGAACCTCAACTCAAGTCCAACAACTTGAGGAAGAGAATTCCTATTGAAAAGTCAAATTAAGGAACTAAAAGGCTCGTTGGAATGGTTCACATCGGGATCCAAGTATCTTGACATGATGCTTAGAACTCAACAAACCGTATACAACAAGTCTAGACTTGGATTCAAAGTCAAGACTCAATACAAGTCATACGTGTCTTTAATGAATCGATCTACTAGAAATTGAGTCCAAGCATGAGTCCCTAAAACAAGCTTGATTAATCAAGTTGGACCAAATTAAAATTGGATACCCAAGGGTCAAATTCATTACCTAGATAGTACTTATCAAGATTATGACCCAAGGGGAGCCAATAGAAAAATAATATTTTCTTGAGATGCATGTTTGATTGATTTACTGCTTTCCTTTCATATCTAGTTTACTTCTGCTTAATTTAGAATGGTTAAAGGATTGATTGATTTTGACAACTTATCATCGGAAAGGATTGGGATGATAGTATGCTAAGGAAACTCTATTGAAAGCATGTCTAGGTTGAATCATATGTATTCTACCTAGTACAATCAACTTAGTGGATCTAGCTAAAGCTATCCCAGTCAGACATGAGTTAGTTAGACTAAAACCTAGTATTAAGTTATGTGGATTGATTATTTTGGTGAAGTTTTGTCTTAGGCACGTGGTTACTTTAATGATATCCTTTGTGATTCACCATAGCTTAGAATCTTATGCTAAAAACATCAGCTTGTAGGACCCAAAGCTAAGTTTGAATCTAACACAAAATCAAACAAACCTTTTTCAAAATTCAAACAAATTGTTAACCATCTCACCACAACTATAAGGTTCCCTTATTTGAAAATCTAGAAATGAGTGTGATGTAAAGTTTAATAAATTTAGTTTGATTGAACCAACTTAATTAATTAATCCACTTAATTAATACTTAATTAATTAATTCAATTAAAACTTAATTAACCAAATTCATTTAATTGATCTACTTAATTAATACTTAATTAATCAAATTCAGTTAATTTAACTTAATTATTTTAAATCAATTAAAATTAATTAATCAAACTCAATAAATTAATTAATCCAACTTAATTAATTAATCAAATCTAGTTAAAACTTGTAATCAAACTAAATTAATTTAATTGAAACTTTTAATCAAACTAAATTAATTTAATTGAAACTCTTAATCAAACTTAATTAAATTGAAACGGTTAATCAAACTTAATAAAATTGAAACTATTAATCAAACTTAATTAATTTAATCAATCAATCAAATGCAACATAGTTAACCTAATTAATTAATCTAATTTAATTCAACCTAATTAATCAATCTAATTAATTAATCTAATTTATTCAACCTAATTAATTTAATTAAAACTTAGTTAATGTTAAATATGACAAATAAAATAAAAAAAAATAAAAATGGGTGTTAATTGAGGGAAAACTCCCACATAAATATTTAGAAAATTTTAGAAATTTTTTGGGGGTTAAACTGAATTTATATGAATTGTTTGAGAAAATTATTATTTAAAAGAAGAGTTGATTATTTTAATTTACCTAAGTATTTAAATAAAACTCTAAGTTGAATTTAATTAAACCTAAGTTCTAATTAAATAAACCTAATCTTTTCCTTTAATCTCACTCGACAGCCTTTCTCCACACCCGATTTCACAGCCGCCAGCTTCCACGAATTCCCGATCTACCGCCGGTGACCGTCGACCGCCGCCCCTTCCTTCTTCCTTTCGATCTCATCTTCCTCATAGTCGCATTTCTCCGATTCTTCTCCTCACCGCTGAGTCGAATCTCAACGCCACCGTCGCCGACCATTTGATTCTTTCGATCCTCTCGATCTCCAAATCGTCGCTGTCATTTCTGCCACACCGTCGCTGACGCCATCACTATCATCGCCTCTTCCCAATTTGGCCAGCCACAGGAGCGGCCAAGCACGGCCACAGTAGCCAGTTCCCAACCGCGATCCACAGTAGCCTTCGGGGATTTTCCATCCGACAGGTAGTTCAATCACGATTTGATTGGGGTTTGACTTTCTCTATCTCTCAGTGGAAAAACTTGATACTTTTAGTCGGTTGTTCATTTTTTTTTGATCTTCACAATCCTTTCATGTTCTGCTCACTATCGAGGATCCACTAAATGAAGGAGAAGAAGATTGTTTCTATATTGAAACGTGTATTACATAATTGTGCTTCTCAGATTAAAGAATATGGGTTATGCATCTCAGGAAAGGTTTCAGGGATTGAGAGTGATATGTGTTTGAATGAATTCCTTAAACTAAAAGTTTGTATGCAAAGTATTATCAAAAAGAAGGTGTAGAATTGAATCAGTAGCTTGATAAGCTGTTTGGGTTCCCTTTTGAACTCTTGCACATCCTTGGAGTTGGAAGATGTAAGTTATGTAATTGTGAGTTTTCTTGCTTAGAGCTAAAGCTATGTAGTTGGATTCATAATACAAATTCAGAAGTAGCTTGGATGGTATTGGTTAAATCACCTAAGAATGTTTGAATAGGTGTAATTATAGTTGTGTGGTTATGGTCTTGAGGTGGCTAATGTAGGTTTGAAGATATGATTAGTCTATTTTTAAGTTGGATTTGTTTAACTATAGATGTGGTTGCTTGGAA
>JBBUKS010026268.1:0-11335 GCA_038050645.1 Hedychium gardnerianum
CATGCTTGGACTTGGTTTCTAACATTTTGACTAATCAAAGACAAGTATGACTTGTTTGTCGTGTTGGCTTTGTATCCAAGGCTAGACTTATTGTACACAACTCGTTGGGACCCAGGCATCATATTCAAACACTTGGAACACAAGTTAAACATTTCCAACATTTTCTTGAGTCCCTCTACATGACCTTTCAAGGTGAAATTTTCTTCCTCAAGTCCTGCAACTTGAGTTGAAGTTCCATCTTGAACTTGGTTAGTTGAGGGATTCATGTTAACTTTCTCCTTAAGGTGGTTAACTTCCTTAAGTAGTAAGTTAATCTGATCCTCAGATTTAGTCAAATTTTTGAATAAACATTTTTTTATTTTGAGCATTTGAAATTGTGAAAGGGATGCTACCTCATTTAGTCCTTCTGAAATGGATACGGATCCGTGGCTTCTCTTGGACTCGGAGTCGGACTCGAACTCGGACTTGGACTCAGACTCCTCGTTCTTTGCCATAAGTGCTAGGAGGCTTGACTGCTTCAGTTCCTCCGCATCCGAATCTTCTGAAGATGATTCGTCCCAAGTAGCCTTGAATACCTTCCTCCTACTTGAAGACTTGGACTTCTCTTCCTTTGAGTCAAGGCACTCGTGTTTGTAGTGACCCTTTTTGTTGCACCCATAGCACGTGACTTCTGATTTTGTCATGTTTGAGGTGTTTTGTATTTTCTTCGGGTTTCTTTTGACGAACTTCTTTTTAGTAAACATCCTTGTTACCATATTTACCATTTCCTCTTCGTTGTTTGAATATGAGTCCAACTCACTCTCAGATTCTTGTTTCGATCTAGTCTTGGACTTAGCCTCCTTGCTTCCTGCATACAAAGCTATACCTTTCTCGGTCTAACTAAAGTTAGTCTGCTCGTGTAATTCAAATTCACAAAATAATTCATCTAACCTAATAATCGAAAGATCCTTCAAAAATGTATAGGCATCTACCATAGTGCATTTCGAGGGAAGTAGTTTAGTGAATACCTTATTATGTCCCAAATTTCAAGTTGGAGGTCGATGAGGTGGAGCCCGTTGATGATGTCTTTGATTCTTGTGTGTAGTTGCATCGCGATTTCTCCAAGCTGCATTTTAATATTAAATAATTGATTTAACAATAAATCACGTTTGGTTACCTTGGAGTCATCGGTTCCTTCGTGTAGTTTGACTAGTCGGTCCCATAATTCTTTGGAGTTGTCGAATGGGCCAACTCGGTTAAGCTCCTCCTTTGTTAAGCCACATTGGAGAGTGTTCATTGTCTTGTAGTTGATTTGGGCCTTTCTCTTCATTTTGGGACTCCACTTTTTCGAATAAAGTGGTTATCCATGTTCAGTTGATGGTGAGTACCCTTTTATGATTGTGAACCACATATCGATGTTAGATTTGAGGAAGCACTCCATCGTCTGTTTCCAGTAGTTAAAATCTTCTATGTTAAATAGTGGAGGACTAACAATGTTGTACCCTTCTTGGTGAGACATAGACATTATTACAAGAGAGAATTAAAATAGAATATCCAAGACTTTGTCTTGGGATTAGTAGTGCGGGAAAAAGATATTGCTATAGAAAAGAGTAAAAAAAATATTTTCAAAAATAGAAAAGATTTTGAAAAGACTCGAAAAGCCATAAGCTATTTCATAGCAACAGCTATGATTCCAATTGTTGGATCGTAAAGAGATGAAGCACAGAGAGAGGTGTGTCTCGGCTCGAAGCCCGAGGTCTTCTTTTATAGGCAATGTTCAGTCGACTGATCCCGTGTTCCATCGACTGAACCTATCCGTCGACTGAACCCGGTGTCCATCCTTCTTTACTCTAATATGATCCGTCTAATCCCAAAAATCATGTTTTTTCGGTAGACTGATCCACCTGTAGGAACCTAGTGTTTGCCTTTTGTGCGTTGATTCGATCTGATCTCTATCCTTACAAAAATTATATCGGTCGATTGATCTCGCTGATCCGTCGACTGATCCTAGTGAATGCCTTTTCTTCATTGATTCGATATGAATTCTATCTTTATCATAATTTGATCGGTCGATTGATCCCGCTGATTCGTCGACTGATCCCAGTGAATTTCTAACTTTGCAGACTCTGAACGATACTGTGTCATGCTGGCTTGATCGGTCGATGGAACCTCCAATTTGGTCCACCGAACCCAATGTCAACTGAGAACTTTGTTTTACTTGCAAAACAAAGTTAGGAAAGACAATATAATAATAGGAGTCTTACAAAAAAATGTTAGACATATATAGAAATGCATGAATATGGCAGTTAGGACTATCCTAATCTTAACTTAGAAGCTTTCGTTGGTTTCTTTAGTTGGATCAACATCTAAGGTTTTGTCCCTCTAGGGACATGATGACCTCACAACACTCCCTCTAAGTGCTTACCTCAACTTACCTGTCAAACATCGACTCCTCCAAACCTATTTGGACTTTGCTGAGCATTGGATCGGTCTGCTAGGGCTTCCACTTGATTCGATATCAGGTCCTCCAAACCTATCGAATCCACCTACAAAATGTAAGGTCCTCTTGACCCATTTGGACTTCCTGCCTAGTTCCACGATCTGCTAAGACTTTCCTTGCCTAGTATCAGATCTAGCTGACCTACTAGGACTTTCCAAGTTGAGCATCCTGCACACTTGATTAGTTCATCAAATAACAATAAGACTTAACTTGAACTTTTGACAACATCAAAATATAGGTTTGATTTTGGTGCTCCCTGCACCAATAAAGTTAACATGACTTTGCTTGGACTCTTCACTTAACTTGATCAATCATGATCAAGTTATTTGATCACCCTTGACCAATATACCTTAAACATATTGTTCAAACCAAATCATCAAAATCCTGGAGGTCGATTGCACCAACAATCTCCCTTTTTTGATGTTTGATAATATGTTTAAGTTAGAAAATTTTGGGTTAACACCCTTTTTCTTCCCTTTTGGCACACATAAAACATATGTAAAACTCCTAAGGATCACCTTAGGTGTTGTACCAATAGTTGAGTTTGGTAATTATCCCTGTAACCCATCTTAAAAGACCATAATTTTTGCAATGTCATTTTGATAATTCTTTAAAAAAAATATTTTCACAAGTAGCTTTTTCAAAATGAATTGGACAAATATTTTTGCAAAAAGATTTGAAAATTTTGTAAGGTAGGATTTTTAAAGCATATTTTCAAATTCTTTTGTAAAGAAATATTGAAATGTATTTATCAAAGGTATTTTTCAACAGGAGAGATATTTTGAAATAGACAATTTTGAAAAATAAGTTGAAAGCATTTTGAAGCATATTTTCAAAGGCGAAGTAATTTTGAAAATGAAAATAGCTTTGAAAATTTGTAAGAAAAGATTTGAAAAATAAGCCTTTTCCTTTTTAGAAAAATGTCAATATTTTTGAAGAAACAAAATTCCTTTTAAAATTGATCTTTCAAGAGAGTCTTCCCCTTAACCTGACATCCCCTTAGGACATCCTTGTTAACCATCCTATGTGTCTTAGAAGTTTGGGTGTGTTATAGTTGACCTAAAGATCTAGAAGCTAAGCATCAGCCAACAACAATCATTTCAAAGATGTATAAATTTTTGAAAAATGTATATATAATTACACTCAATCGAACATGATATATCATTTAACATCATTATGTGAATCACTATTTTGAAAATATTTTTAATAAAATATTCCTATAAATTTTCGAAAACCTTTTCAATTTAAGTTGTCCTAACATCTCACTCATTCTATGCGTCTCAGTACATACAAACACGCTAGCTTTAAAGTTTTTATGAGATGGGATTTACAATTTTAATTTGATTAAATCAAATTGTTTGTTTAAGAAAGTTTGATCTTGTGTTAGATTTAAACTTAGCTTTGGGTCCACCGAGCCAATGTTTTCATAATAAGCTTTCAGGTTGTGGTGAGTCACAAATGAACATCATTAAAGTAATCATATGCCTAAGACAAAGCTCTTCTAAAACATCCAACCCAAGGGACTTAATACTAAGTCTTGGTATAACTTGCCCAGATTGGACTGAGATAGCTTCAGCTAGATCCACGAAGTCGATTGCACCAGGTAGAATGCTCAAGATTCAGCCTAGACATGCATCGATAAAGATTTCTTAGCCTACTATCATCTCAACCCTCTCCAATACCGTTGGTCAAAATTAAAATCCTTTGTCCTATATTTGCCATATCTATCCGTTCTAAGATAAACAATAAGCACAAGGATAGTATGCATGACATGTGAAGCATGGCATATTGCAATTAATTAAATTATGCATGAGCATGACAATTGAACATGTATAACATATCAAGCAAGTCTAGGATCGAACTCGACACTAGAGGGGGGTGAATAGCGTTATGAATTTTATGAGCTGATAATTCAAAAAATAAACTAAGTAAAAGTAGCACAGCGGAAATACATAAACTTAGCAAAATATCAGTTAGACCAGAAAGTAGTCACGCGCAACAATAATAAAATATGATTCTTATTTCTAAATTTCTCCTAAGCGGAGAAATCTTACAGGAACAAAATCTAAAAAGTAAGCACAATATCAAAAAGGGGCAACAACAATAAATATAAAAAATAATGAAGCGCGGGTTGTAGCGATGTCGCAGCACAGAGATCACGAGCACTAGAGCACAAGCACAGAGAAGGATTTGGAAAGAATGAGTTGTGTGAAAGTTCTACCTCAAGGCCCTTATATAGCCCCTCTCTGTTGCTGACGTGACACTTCCCGGTCTGGAGTCTCCCCGGTCGCCTGAATCATGCTAACGTGACTGCAACGTCTATCCAGTAGATAACGTCATTCACGTTCTCCGATCGCCCGGACCCTCTCCGATCACATGGGTAGGGTCAAACTTCATCTTTACCGCACTGCTCGGATCGCTGAACTCCATCCTCTATTGGTCGCCTGGAAGTAGCTCCGGTCGCTCGTAATCTCTTGTCACCCCGACCTAAATACGATTGTCGGGACAACTTCACTCGCTGAGAGTTAACACCAACCAGTCACCCCGGACTCCCTACGGTCGTCTAAAACCGTCGAACTTTGCTTCCCTGCAATGGTTACCCGTAATGAGTATGATATAAAATTTAAAATTACTCGCACATATTTGACTAGATGTCCAGCTTCTAACTGACCCATCTAGTTTGAGTTATCAAACCACAGCTCCCAGTTGTTTCCACTTTGACTTTGTTTGCCAAGCAATTAGCTCCAACTCCACTTGGACTTATCTACCAAACTTTCAGCTACCAGTTTACTCCACTTGGACTTGTCTGCCTAGCTTCACTCATTAGGACCTGTGATTGTCTAGCTTTACTCACTAAGACTTTTCCACTGCCTAATTCACTCACTAGGACTTTTTGCTGCCTAGCTTCACTCGTTAAGACTTTTCCCGTGCCTAGCTTTACTCGCTAGGACTTTTACGCTGCCTAACTTCACTCGCTAGGACTTTTCGCTGCCTAACTTCACTCACTAAGTCTTTTCCGGTGTCTAGCTTTACTTGCTAGGATTTTTCTGTTGCCTAGCTTCACTTGCTAGGACTTTTCTAGTGTCTAGCTTTACTCGCTAAAACTTTTCCACTTGTCAAGAAACCTGCTCTTGCACACTTGACAATAATCCATTAGATCTCAACAACTCTAACTTTAACCTTAGTCATATATCAAAACCTTGAGTTAAATACTGTGTTCCCAACACCAATAATAACAATCAATCATTTAAGATATTGGTTTCTATTGATGTATCAAATTCTCGATTTGATACATTTCGTGTTAACCTCGAATGTGTCAATCTACTTTGACACATTTTAATTATTAAGGTTTGTGATTTTATTGATTTTGCATAATTAAATGGTACTTGATTGTAACTTAGTTTATAAGTTTTAAGTTCTTGATTTCTTTTAGACTTGTAGCCCAAGTAAAAACTTTGAGTTTTAGATACATTATGAATGATCTTTTCGAATTTATCAATTTTATTTTTCGAAGTATTATTTTGTTTTTCAAACTTTCTAAAACTTATATTTTCTGAGTTTAAAAACTTATCTTTTGAATTTTTAAATTTCAAAACTTGAATTTTTGAAGTTAAAAATAGATTTTTATTATTCAAATTTCTGAATTTTGAACTTTCTGAATTATTAAATTTAAAGCCTGATTTTTTGGATTTTTAAAATTTGAATTTAAATTAGAAAACTGATTTTTATAATTTTTGAAATTTAAATCCGAATTTTTATTTTTGAAATTCACATTACGTTTTTCAAAATTACAAAATTTGTTTCCTTTAATTTTAAAATTCAATTTCTGATTTTTAGATTTTAAAACTGTTTTTCTGTTTTTATGAATTTTGAAAATGGTTTATTTGATTTTGAAAAATTATTGTCATCTTTAATTGAATTCGAACTATTTGAATTATTAATTAGATTTGGATTGATTAATTCCTGGTTATCTTGATTAAATAATTTGTTAATTAAATCCGAATTAATTGGTTTTTTATTCATTAATTTATTTCTATTAATTAAAATTGAATTAGGTGAATTGTTAGAAGAAATTAAGGTAGATTTATCATGCATATCCAAATTGATAACATGATCGAAAATATCTAAATAATTTCTAGCATGCATAGCAAAAATAAGATTTTCATAAAATTTAAAATCACTAACCTTAATCGCTCCCCTAGATTCTTGATCTCCTCTGTGGGCACTTGTTCTTGTAATGTCCGGTCTCCTTGCACTTGAAACATGTCACGTGTTCCTTGCTTCTCCGGGTCTCTAACATCGGTTCCTCCTTTATCACCTATTGTGAAGACTAATTCTTATGAGTAGAACATTTATTTTTATAGTGTCCTCTCTCTGCGCTTAAAACACGTTATGTGAAATTTATAATTTGAAATTAAATTCATACCTTTCACATCCTGGTTAGGATTCTCTCCTTTGACCGTTGACGGTTCAAACTCGAGCTCAAATTTAGACTCGGACATGAGTTCGACTTGATATTCTAGCTTCGACGGATTCTCATGAAGCTCGATCAATCGAGTCCAAAGCTGGTGGACGTTCTTGTACTTTCCTACTCTTTGCACAATTTTATTAGGTATAGTATTTAAAATTAAATCACTTACCTTTCGATTTGCTTCTGGGTTAGTCGATGGTGTCTTCAGTGTCGTCCAACCGTTGAAGTTACCACTTAGTACGAAACTCTCCATTTTTGACCTCCAAACTTCGAAATATTTCTTCTCATAAGGTGGTGGCTCGTGGATGCATCGACCGAGATTTCCTTCGTACTCCATATTCTTTATGCACTTTTTGTTAAACAAATAAAATTAAAAAATAAAACAAATTATACCTCTAGCTTACTCCTCAGGCAGTTAGTCCAGTGAAGAGAAACCTGACTCTAATACTAAATTGTAGGATCTTGTTTGATGCTAGAGGAGGTGAATAGCATAACCAATTTCCTTCGTTCTTTATATCAGAGTTATTAGTTTGCATAGCGGAAATAATAAACGTAAAAAATAATAACGAAAGAACACAAAGATTTTTTACTTGGTTCCCAACCCTCGGAGTTAGTACATCCAAGGCCTACATCTTCCGGAGGCGGAGAGACCTCTTACAAGTTGTAAGGACAATCACAAATATGAAAACATATAAATGATATAATAACAAGCATCAAAGAAAAGCAAACTCGTCGTGAGCCGGCTAGAAACCCTGAGTGTCGCGACACTCCTCCTAGCTCTTCCCGGAACACACGAGTAGGACTTTAGAGCACTTTCTGAGCACCGGCACAAAGATGGATGCTTGCAAGAGTTGTTGGAAGACGTTGCCTCGACCCCCCTTTTATACAACTAGATTGACACTTCTCTGGTCGATTGGACCTCCCTCTGGGCAACTGGACCTCCGCCGAATCAGTTGCAAACTCAATCCTCTTCAAGATAAGTTTTGACTCTCCCGGTCGACCGTAACACCCTACCATCGCCCGTAGCTTAGCCAAACCTTATTTGAGACCCGACTCGTTCGGGCTCGATCACGTCAACTTCCAGTCGACTGGATCCTAAGTCCGGTGGCCCGACCAGTTCCCAAGTCGTCCCGTCCTAGTCTTCGTCCAACTGTTGTTTCCTGCAAAACAAACAAGCAAACAAGCAAAACCTAGTACGTGGTTTACCCAAACCTACCTATTAGGTTCAATTGCTTGGAGTTTACTCCTCCACGACTTCTCTCTTTGCCAAGCAATCAGCTCTCAGCTGACTTTGTCTGTTAAGCCATCAGCTCCCAACTTACTCCACTTGGACTTGTCACTGCCTAACTTCACTCACTAGGAATTTTCCACTGTCTAGCTTTACTCGCTAGGACTTTTCCGCTACTTAGCTTCACTCGCTAGGACTTTTCTATTGCCTAGCTTCACTTACTAGGACTTTGTTACTGCCTAGCTTCACTCACTAGGACTTCTACTTTGTTACTGCCTAGCTTCACTCACTAGGACTTCTACTGCCTGGTCCCACACTAGGTCTTTCCACCAACCTGCCAAGTATTTAGTCCTATTTGGAGTTCTCACTCACTTCCAAGCTTCAAGTCAACATTGACTTTGTGGACTCTTCACTTAATTTGATCAATAATGATCAAGTTATTTGGTCACCTTTGACCAATATCCCTTAAACATATTTTTCAAACCAAACCATCAAAACCTGGAGGTCAATTACACCAACAACAGACTTATTAGTGACAAATTTATTGGTGGTGACTAAAAGATGATAGTTAAAAGTATATTAACTTGTGATAAAATATGATGATAAATAAGAAGAATTGGTGGTTTTAATTAATAATGAATTTAAGTGAAATGAAAATAAGAGTTACTATATACATACATATATGGACCTGGGAGGTGACCCACACAAATTCCCCCCTATCAAGCATCTGCTTCAGATAAGGGATCTTATATTATTGTCTTCTTGGTCACTTGCTGGTCACCGAAGGCTGCTGGACAAAAGCTAGGAGATTGGTTTGCTCAGGACAATGGCGGGGTGGCTAAGGCATATGATTTTTTTAGGCATCCTAGTCCTAAGAAGTCATGGGCCCGGATAGTATTGAAGAACTACTTGCAACCGAGTCATACAGTCACATTTTTGATGTTGGCACAAAGGCATCTTCTCACTAGAGACAGACAAGATTAAAAGATCGATAGTGCACTTTTCGTGGACATGTACTAGAGATACAGGAGCACATATTCTTCGGATGCCCCCTATTGCGGAGTTATGGAGACAGATCAGAGACTGACTTCATATGCGACCGGCGATGTCCACCTATTGACGGATGATGAGAGTCTTTGGGAGACTATCGTGGGAGTCAATTGTTGACAAAGACTCATCATCTTACCTTGTCATCTATGATTCATTTTGTTTGGAGGGATAGAATCAGTAGCTTCTTCGATGATGGTCAGTTAGATACAGAGAGGATCTTCAAGAATGTGCAACTTCATGTATACCGGTCATTGGGAGTTTATTTTGATCTGATAATTTATCAAACATAAGTAACTCCTAAACGGCCCGTTATTATAACCTTGGTTTGAGCTATACTAAATTTTACTTATCCAAAAATATATATATATATATATAACTAAAAATGAGAACATAAAGTTGTAATATAAAATGTGACTTTACCCACTCCCTGAGTAATTTGTGCTCACTTTATATTTTTTCTTGTCCTCCACTTTTGCAAACAAAAGTAATTTTTGAAGTTATAGTTGCTTTCAGTGAATACTTGGAGTTGCTTAGAGATTCTCGACATGCTGATTTTGGTTTGGTTTTATTCATTGTATCTTTTGTTTTGTTCACATAACTTCTAGTACTGTATGATTTTGTTGGATTTTCTGTAGAAAAAAATAAAGAAAAAATATAAACATAGTTTGTTGACAACTTCTTGTTTATCTTGAATTAGTCATTGTTGGTATGGCTCTTAATTTCCAAGTATTACATTGTTACAAAGTGGGACATCTCCTGGTAAGTGGAAATTATACCCACAAAGCGTAACAATTTAAAAGTCGCAGAATGGTTAGAAAGGCTTCTTAAAGAAGCACATTCTCTACTCAAGCTTAAATATGAATTTGAATCACAAGGGTTGATACAAAACAAGTGAAAACAAGAAATATAAATATATTCTGAAGCCTTCTCAACTCAATTTTAGTGTCAAATCTGGATACAAGAATAAGAAAGGAGCCAATGCAAAATCTAACCAATCTATATATACAATAGCAAAGATCATGCCGCTGATAACACTCTTTTTCCACACCTTGAATTGAATCGAATAAGTTTAACTTGCTCCATAACTAGATATACTGACTATTGGAAGTTTGGAATTATGCAAATGCAAATAGCTTAATCATGTTAATTTGGAATAAAGAGAAATGAGGGCAATGTTAGAAGCTAAGAAAGGTTTGCATATGCATAATTTATATCAGTAAAGTGCATACTGCTGCATGAGCTGCTTGTTGGTGACACACATCAGATGTCACAACCCAGACTCGTGGACACCCATCAACCTTCAAAGCAACTACCTGCATGGACCAGTAAACAGTTGGCTCACCATCAAACTTAAAGTTGAGGAGCTCACAAGGTAGCAACTAGAAGAACTAGAATATAAAAAAAAAAGTACAGGAAAAGTAACTAGCTAAACAGACAAGGTTAGGGGTGAGTAAAATTTTGGTTCAACCGAAATAAACGACCAAACCGAACTAATTCAGAAATTCTTTATTCAGAAGTTTAGTTTTTTTTTAAAAATATATATATCATTTCGGTTCAGTTTCAATTATGAATTTGAAAAATATTTTTTTAGTAAATAATAAAAATAATAATTTTTTTAAATTTTTTATGGGCAAAAATCAAATGGGCCTCCATCATTTGCCAAAATGTGGTGCCCCCCTTTTCCAAAAAAAAGTCAAACGGACGCCTCATTTAAAGTGAAGTGCTCAAATACCCCTTACCGAATTTTAAGGTTTACGTTGTCGCAGCTGATCGTGATTTCATTTGAAATGTAGTGGGTGTCATGGAGTCCCCTTAGTGAAATACCCCTAACCGGCTAGCGGGACCGCCGTGGCGTTGCGGCTCATAATTTGTTGTTGAAATCATGGTAAATTAAATGTTATGAATTTATTGTGAATATTTTATGACATGGTGCATGGTTATGGCCCTTTACCCCAATTTGATTAGATTAAGTATATGTGTGTATGTTGTAATTCATAATACGGCTTGCGTGTCGTGTCTTTAATCTTTTTATTCTTGTTGTAAATTTAGACTACCCTCGAATGTAACTCGAGGTTTCTTTAGATTTTGTAATGTACAAATTAGAAAA
>JBBUKS010026287.1:0-11334 GCA_038050645.1 Hedychium gardnerianum
AACATAGTTCAAATTATCCGTATTTGATTTTGCAATGCTCGATTGAAAAAGTTTCGAATGACAATAAAAGTTCTTTCTATTAGATAATATATTAATATTAGAGATTCAAGGATTGAAGCTAATGACTGTAAAAACTTCAAAAGAAGGGAATGTCGCAGCTTGAGTCAATCCTTCTCCTTGTCCACAGCTTGTATTCTCGTTCAACTTGCATTGGCACCACTAGAACAAGACAATTTCTTTATTAACGCACCAATCCTTCTCCATCGCTTCCTCCTCCAAGTATCGATTTCACTAGCTCCTAATGCCACCACATCAAACCATCAAACAAACCAAACGAAGGCCCCAATTCACTCCAAATCTATCAATATTGAACAACCTTTTCACAATCTCACTGAAGAAGCCTCTACCAAGCAACAATACTGCTCTTTGCTAATGAAACTCGTCATTCATTTTCCACATTAGATCTACTCAATCTGCTTTTTTACTCTAACCAAGCAACTTCCTCACTGAATCTGCTGCTTTACTCTACCAAAGAAAATCTACAAACTAACTGCACCAACTGCTCAAATTCTAATTGTGTTGGGATAAACTGATTGAGCCTACACTCAACAAGAACGGGCTTCATAGCTTCAATTTTCTTCTGATAGAGAGCCGCTGCTGGAGCTCTACTAGTTTTTTCCTTGCACGGCTCGTTCAAAAAAAATTAAAAAAGTTAAAACATTTTCTATGAAATAAATAGAATCTAAAGAATCTGAACATTCTGAATACAATTTAAGAATTTCATAATGAATACATACTGCAACGCATGTGCTATCATCAGTCCCAGTAACACCCAGAGCATGCCCATATTGTCCTTTTCCCATCCTTGATTGGACTTCAATTCCAGAGCACTGTACGTGTAGGCCTGAAGAAAGGATGGCTTTCAAAGCATCTCCCAGAAGAAGCCATTCTGCAAAAGAAAACAATGTAAGGAGCAACAGCTACTGCGTCAAGCTCAAATTCATTGCAATTGTTTCAGCAGCAGCAGAAGAATTCAAATTCTCAGTGCAGGATCACTGACCTGAAGAGGAGCCTCACGCTGGTTCACAAGTGTAATGAAAGAAGATGAAATCATCCAGCCAATGCAAGGAAAGGCCAGTTGAAACCTGCCAGTTCCCTATCATGGATGATAGAATTGACCACTGCACAAGTGATTATAGCTGGCTGGCTGGCACAAGGAAGAGATGGAGGGGCCACAACAGGTGGTGTTCTATGTAAACAGCTGCTGATGGTCTACAGGAAGCTCTTGTCAACTATAACTATAAGCATGCACATTTAATTCTTATGTGGCATTTAGATTCAGGTTGCTAGTATTTGTGTGGCTGGACAAGTGATTCTCGGCCACAGCACTAGTGCAGAGGTCATGTTACATTGTAGAAGAGTGGTCCATCCTCTTGATCACACACCTCCATGGGTTCTTGGTTTCTTGGTCCCAACATTTTAGAGGTGGTTGTCAAAATAGAGGGTGGTAAGAAGCTAAATAAGAACAACGTGAAGTACATAAAAATACAATTCTCACTCGGAAGAAAATTATCTATTCTCATCCAAAGAAAAGAAAATTACAAATTATATTAAGTTAGCTTAGGACGGCATCTAATAACACAAAGAGGCATTGAGTGATTCTTAAACACAAGTGAAAATGGTCCCAAGAATGGAAGAGCAAACCTAGAGACATCAACAATCGAATTAGTTATCCACAGTAGTAGTCAAAACAATAAAGAAACAATAAAAAAACATACAAGCCTGTGGAGCATCTTATTTCACAACCCTATTGATTGACCAATAAATGCACACACACACTCAACCTTGGCGACCATGATCAAGGCTTGAGAGCAAGAGCCAGACCAAACTTGGGAGTTCTTTCCAAGGCCTTGGTGTCGAACTCCCCAGAGACGGTTAATATAGATTTTGGCCTCACCTCATGTTGAAGAAGAGCCCCTAACTTCCCAAAGTTGTTGAGTCTGGCCTTCACTGTTGTCAGGGGATCCAGTTCATATTGTCCTCCAACAGTGACTGTGTTCTCATTTGTGGAGAACCTTCTTAGAATCACGAGTACCATAGAGCTCCTTTGAGACTTGTCCAAATGGCGCACATAGGAAGCTCTCATAGTGTCTCCCTTGTCCGTCCTGAGGAGAAGAGTGTCACTGCAAATTTCTATGAAATCGCTGAAGACATATGCAAATTATCAGTATTAATGCTTACAAAATCACAGAAGCATTATACTCTGGCTTTGTTAGGCCTATTCCAGCACTGTACTTGGTAAAAGCTCCTGAGACAGTATCAAAACCAGCTTCTGCACCAAAGGCAATGCCTTGTGAACCAATTGTCCCAGAAAGCTCAATTAAGGGGGACTTGTTCAAAGCCACTACCGATGCAAGACTTGCATGATGATGTAAATACTGCACGTCCAGCTGAATTACGAAACTTTCATTTTACTTTTCAGTATTAGAAAAACAACAGCTAAAATGACCAAATCTTGGTACCTTTCCAGAGTTATAATCAGGTAGCTTAATTGAAGCAATGGTCTTTGTGGATGGCAAAATACCTGAGATGATCAAAGTGGTGGAAATCTGGAAGGAAATGAAAACCTCTTAATTGTTTATTAATTCTCAAGTATTGTTGAGAAAGAATGGAGCAGCAAATGTACATTTGATTCGGAGTCAACTTTCACATCAATGAAGGTGTTCTTATACTTGTACTGTGAACCAACATCAAAAGTACAAAGCCCTCCGTTCCTGACAGCAGCAGATGAAAGTGCCTGTTCATTAATTAGATATAGAATGAAAGAATGTTGAATATAGACGGATGAGAATACACACATACAAATATTGAAATACAGTAAAACTGAATGATCCTAAATCTCGGTAGAAGAAAAACAACTGTGGGGTTTCAATACTAAATATCAGATAAATAATTATCAATCATAATCGCACCACTGATTTTGTATGAGATAGTCAAAGACATACCAAAACAATCATTTCATTTCATGATACATAATAACATGAGAAAATGGGTGTAATAAAGAATTTCAAGTGTACCACCCCTAATGAATCAAACAAGAAAGTTTATAAGCTTAAATGAGTGAACTACCAATAACTTGAACTTATATTTTCGGCTAGTTGTTAGATCTAATGATTTGATCAAAGCAGAAAAAGATACTGGGTAGTGGTGTTATGCGAATGATTAAATTTATGAAACATAAATGGAAGCAAAATTTTCACCAAATGGATTTTACTTTGGCATTTCTTTTCATATGTTATGTAATATAGAATAAGTAGCTCCCAACTACGTGTTATGATAGATCGTGATGCATTTAGTCCACATGGTGAGTTGTGGGGTACTAAAGAAGCTTTATAGCCTAATATAAGTGAGCTACCATTAGCTTGGACTTAAGCTTTTAGAGCTAATAGTTGGGTCTGACAAGTTACTAGGTGAGTTCCATCATCTAAGTGGATCGTAACAGAGATGTTAGCTAGGAAAACAAGTTGGCAGAACAGTTCATGGCCAACGATCATTTTATTTACATTATAAAAATGGTTAAGAAAAACATTCAGTGAATTCATTTTTACATCTTTATGTCTTTCATATCATGTGATAAATTAATAGGTACTTCCAAATGAGTAATGATATAGCTTGTGCTGCAGATAAATAAATGGAACTCCTGATTGACATTGCTCTCATTAACAAGACAAAACAAGGTATAAAGGCATAAACTTCTCTAAGATTTGGTTCACACCTAATTTGAGAAATGGTAGAAAACACTTTGCTAAGTTCTTAAGTAAGATAAACAATATTCTATCTTATTGATATCTCCTTCGGCACAATCCCATATTTAATTCCTTAGGTATTCCATTGATTTCATTATATGATATCATCATACTGATGCTTCTAAAAGGCGTCATTAGTCATTCTGCTAATATAAAAATTCTCTTCTGTTTTAGTATCTCCTATCAGATCTAGTTGGCTATCCACTTCTGTCGTAATATTTGTCCACGTCAAACACCACTAAATCAGTATGTTGGTGCGTGAATTTGAAAGGGTGATTCTGATAATTGTACGGATATGATAAAACACACTTGCATGCTGCAATGCAAGAGAAGAACAGGCACACAAAATTAACAGACAATAACACTAAATACTTTAAGATTACAAAATTGAAACAAGTAAAACAAAACAATTTGGCTGAATCACTATTACAGAAGAGCCATTTGACATGAATAGACCCATAACGGAAGGGTTCAGTTTCCCTAGATGTTTCAAGCCACTCCAGATGCGTAAGATAATTAGAAAGATAAACGCCAACCAACAATTGCACACTAGCAAACTGAGTAAAAAAAATATCCTGAACTGGGAAAAAAAAGTAACGAGTATGCCATGATTTCCGTGCTTGAATAGGGACTGTGAAAACGGTATTAACATGGAACCATAACTCTTCATTACAGAAACAAAGAAGGAAATTCTTTTATTCAAACAATCAGAACGATAGCTACAAAAAAATTGAAGGACCGACAAACATGGTCTGATCCACCGATCATTATGAGCACTTCAGAAAAGGTATCCTAAAACTAACGAACACACCGTGAATCCAAATGGCTAAGAAAACTAAATGAAGGTTCCAAGAATGATTACCACTCCAGTGATGCTGGAGCTCGAGACGGATAGCTTCTGATCGGAGGTATAGTCCTTCGTCAGCAGATCTGAGTAATCAACCAAAGGAAGAGGGGAAATAAAAATCAAAACTTTAGGTCAATAAAAACAGGAGGAAACTGGGATGCGACGAGCAATGAAGGCAGAGCGACATCAAAGATACCTTTGGCCGTCTTTCCGATGTCGGAGAAGAGCCCCGGTCCGGTCATTGCTGCGGCGGCGAAGAGAGAGGGAGAGAGAGACAGAGAGATGGAGAGAAAGGTAATGCAATAGGGCTTCTCTCTCCACAGACACCGGAAGAACTATACGAAGATATTTATAGTAATTTAAAAAGGCCATGCGGCTCTGACAGACGGCCATGATCGAGAGCTGAAGGATGGGGCCCTTTGAAACGGACGGCCACTAGTGGCCACCATGATTCTGAACGAATCCACCGAGCTTTTCTTGATAGAGAAGTTTGATTCTATTTTAATAATAAAAAATAATAATATGAATAAATAATGTATAAAGGAAACCCACTGTCAAATATATATCTAATATCAAAACGGCTCACTTGAATCATTATAAAAATAATTAATATAATCTTATTCTTTATTATTATTGTAAAACTTTTTGTATTCTTATGAAAGGATATCGACATTGATGTAATATATGAATATTATAATATTTAAATAATGTTATAATCAATGTGAATAAATATTATAATATTTATATATTAATAACGTTCTAAGTAGATTTTATAAAAAATAATTTAAAAAATAAGAAAATAAAATTTAAATTTAAAAATAAAGATGAATGAGTGAATGAAACCTACTAATAATAAATATTGATATTAAAATAAATATAAATGTGTATTAATAAAAGAGATGTTAATATAATAAGTATATGATCACATATTTTTTTGAAGAGATGATATATATATGAATGTTCAAACTAATAAGGATGCCCTAATAATATAAAGCAAAGCTTGGTTGAAAGATCATCTCCCTAATTCACTTGTAATAAAAAGGGCAACAAGCACTTGCAAACGTTGGTTTATTTCAAGCACTTCAATAACTAAACTTTTGCAATTTATTTGAATGCAACCAAGAAAGAATGAATCAACTGCTACACAGCAGATGATAAAGAAATAAGAATATATAAATGAACAATGATAAAAGAAACAACTATTTAAATGCATAAAAGGTCTGATTAATGACAATCAAAGGTCTAGTTCATGTACATATTTAATTCTAAGCTGTCTTAGAATGCCCATACCATATTACTTGCGGCTGGGATGTTTCTGGCTGATCAGTGAGCACATCTAAAATAGCTTAATAGATGGGTCATAGGTTTTTTTTTTTTAATTAATCCCACTGGATTTCTCTGTGAGTAGTCAAGTTGGAAATGTTGATTGTGGACACTCCATTAGAAGCAACAAGGTCATAAGGTGAATCCTCTGAGAACTCGGTTTGCATGGATTTCCAGTACAAGGAAGGCTTCCAATCTGCTTCTTTTAAAACCTTAATTATCTCAGCAACAAGTATCTTGCTTCCTTCAGAAGATAAGTGAATACCGTCACTGCAATAAACTCTTGTCAGTAGAACTATTAAGCAAAAGAGCATTACAAGTTGATCCAATTCAAGACGCACAACATTTGCTTGAGATAAATAAGAAGTATCCACATGAACTCCATTATGTAGGTAGAAGATTAACTAATATACTTTTTTTAACCTAATGAGCAGTCAGATCTCAAGTAATCACTGAAATAACAGCATGGTGGATTAGACTTACTTAAGAAAACAAGCAGTTTGCCAGTCATCCTGCTTTTGTATTGCATCGAACATATCAACAAATTTTATGTCCATCTCCTTGCACAATTTTACACAAGCTTCAGAATATTGCCGGCACAATTCATTTGTCCGAACTGTCTTACTTAAGTAAGGACTGGAAATGATAATAAAATGGTCAAAACTCCATAGAGATGAACAAATAACCAAACTGGCAGATAACAAACAAATAGCTCCAAATGCCTAATCATATACCTTTGTGTACAGAGGATCATTTCCTCATTGACGGGTGGATTTGAAAGGATGATAACGCGTGTTTTTCCAGATAAGCTCTGAAAATAAAATCAATGTGTTATGATGCAAGAGCATGGTCAAAGAAATTCCACCTAAGCCTTAAAAACTGTCACCTTGAGATGAGTTCCTATCTTTCTCATGTTCTCAATATATTCTGGTAGAGGCACATGAGGACCTAGTCCAGATGAGTGAGAACCCATTGAGTCATTGCCACCAAAATAAACTATCACTAAAGAAGGTTGCACAGCTGCATCCTAAAATTAGCAAAAGTATGTTAGTTTGTGGTGTTGTCAAATTTGCACCAACAACAAAAATAACAGAATTTTTTTTAGCAAAATTGCAAAAACAAATGAAAAAAAAAACAACCAATAATGGAATACAAAGGGAACAGGCAATGGGAAGAAGAAAAAAACGGAGTCTTAGAGCTGTTTAACAATGCACATATAAAGGATCATCAAGAGCTGTTTGATGCTGACAGATAGATACATTTTTTACAGAGCCAAATTGACACGCAAGCAAGAGCAACTAAATTGTTTGTCTTGGTGGCAAAAGGTAAAACGCTCGCCCCCAGCGCCTTCAGCCCGTCCCAGGACCAACACGGAGGAGGTAAATCACGGGGACTAGTCTAGCTAGCCCGAACAGTGACCAGTGCATGGGGGAGGGCAGGAACCTAGCTACTAGCCAGGATTTGACCCTCAGACCTCATAGTGGCAACACCCCACGCACTAGACATCAGTCCATCCCGTGGGGACATTCTTGTTTGTCATTCTTGAACTATGAAAGGTGTTGATTTTATTTCTGAAAGGTCAAAAGTAATCAAAATTTTGGCAAAGCCAAGGAAATTAAAATCTTGTAGAGTCACTCAAATATTATTTAGCGTGATCCTGACCCTAAGAAAACATCAGAATGTTTTAGCTCTGTGATTCTTAGGTAATCTATGAGATTGGGATTCTTCTAGCTACCAAATCTGTCAGACTGCTAATAGAACAGATTCAGATGCTAGAGATCAGTCGTGGTGATCTCCCACCAAAGCCAGAACAGAGCATAAAATTAACAACCAATTGTTCGTGAAGTAGAATGAATGCAGAAGAATAATTTATCTTAGATAAAATCAATCCATCAAAACAACATAATTTCCTATGGTATAACTTTTTTTAAAAAAAATATTTGTTACCTTGAGAAGTGAATTCACTATATAGAATCAATTGCAGTCATCTGAATTGTGTGACACTTTTTTTGGTGAAATTGGAAAAGACCCAGTAACATAGGCACTTAGATGGTTTCTGAGGCAATTGCATGGATCATGCATAGAAAAGAGTCGGAATCTTCCAATTCCACCAAAATACTGAGGAAGAACCTTATACATGAAACCCACCAACTATACAAGTATATAATACTTAGGATGAATATCATGGACAACAAAACGTGACAGTGTTGTAGCACATTTGCATTTGGAACTCACAAGCTGTACAATTGTATTTGGAACTTTCTAAATTATCATGTTTCCTGAGTCATCAAATGATGATAAATAGAAGGTATAATATGTTATACCTTTGGGAAAACTTCTTCAAGCACTTGAACACCTCGCCTAGAGTTCCAACCAAGATATCCACGCAGCAAAATATCAGCCTGAATTGGATAAAGATAATAAAAAGTATCAAAAAGGTCAAAATATGATAATGCAGCATAAAACTAAAAAAAAAATCTAGACTGATCTGCTAAGTAAATATTCTTTTGAAAATAAAGTCAAATTGATACAACGAACAAGAAAAAGACAACATCAATGAGATCAAAAAGGCCAAAACTTGTTCGGTCTATCAAGTTGGCAAGTCGATCTATCCCCATAAGGTTGTTTTTCTCTACTCTAGTTCATTTTTACCAAGTCTCATGTTTTGCTCTAGCTAGTTGCTATAAAGGCTTAGGTGCGCCAAACAATGAGTACAACAACATATTTAAAGACTATTTTAGCCTACGAATTTGAGTGTCTTCTTGTAATTTTTGTTGCATGTTTTGGTTGTCTTGGTAATTATGTGGCACGCAAGAGGTGAGGAAACTGAGAAGCATTGAGAAGGCTTTTTTTCTCTAGTAGTTTTTTTGGCATTCAGGAGTGTGTGAAGGTTCTTGTTTTATTTCTCAATATATTTGAAAGAAGTGTATATAAAGAGTGAGAGCTTGCAATGCCTTGTTTGAGTACTTTTTTGTATTGTTTACTCTCATATCATATAAATTATTATTATTTATTTTCGTCAATTAGGTGCAAGTTGAACTGACTATTGGTTTGTAGCTTTTTTGTGTTATGTTCGATAACTTGTGATGCTAGATAAGGATTCCAAGTGTTTAATCAATTGAATTGACCGTGGAGGGGAATTTCTGTCATATGGTGTTTAATGAGGAGTATTTCTGCTAGGGGAATTTCTGCCATATGGATTAACAATGAGATTAATATAAATGAGAATATAGTAGAGGATCGAATCCAATAGTGTAGGGGGATCATATAACTGATTCCACTTAGTGAGATAAAAGTTTGATTGTTGTTGTCATATGAATTCACAATGAGATTAACTAAAATAATATGAGTATTGATTTTGATATAGGGTCGTTTAAGGTGGCGGATTAGGACATCCTACCTACTCGATTCTATAAAAAAATATGCTTAGTAATGATCTCACAGCAAACAATGTCTGTGAAGCCTCAACTACTATATCTTTTAATTTTTTCCCTTATGACGCAACACCAAATTTGAACCGTCGAACCACCGAGCAACTAGGAATGAAGTGGATGAAACAAATAAAGAAATAACCTCACATAGAGAAAAAACTCTCACACATAAGAGTAAAATTGAAAATTATATTAATTCAAATATGATTAAAATACATGACTCGGATTTCTTTTATAGACTAGACTCAATAGTAAATATGAAAATAAATATTCTAAATAAAGAAAATAAGCTAATCTAATAGGGATTATAATTATTCTCTATTTATTATCAAAATTAAAAATATTAATTACTAAATAATAAAAATCAAATAATCTCTTATTTATTATAGTTGCGCCAATCTTGAATGTTTTCTATTCTTGAAGGTTTTAAATTTCTTTCCTTGTATCGCAGATATGCAAATCTTATATTTTCTAATTTTAAAAACTTTCAATTTCTTTCCTTTATTTACATATGAACTTACTAAGATGTTTGTTTCCTTGTTTGCCTTACCATCCCTATAGTTATTTAATTATCTAAAATAAATGTTTGGAGTATTTGCTATAAGAGAATCAACAAAGTGAAAATGGGAAGGAAAAAAAAAAATGAAAACCCACATTTTTGTTGCTTATTCTCGTTTCATGGACCACAAGAACAAAAGAGGCCGGACCTTCTATCCAGACAAATGATCGGGACTATTCACATTACCACTGAACCTCTGACATCAAGTTGCAAACGTTAGTCCTTTCCCACCACATTACCCGACAACCACAATCTACGAACGTGAACTAGAAATTCCAACCAATGTTCGCATCGGTGAAATCGTGAGATAGCATCATCTACCGATAGGAGGGTAGGTCAAGTACCTTGCGGGCATATACGTCGGCGAGGATGGCTCCCCATCCGCCATTGCTGAAGCTGAACTGGACGATGGAAGATCCGAAGAGCACGAAGACTGGGCGAACCGGCCCCACCATCTCCTTGATCGGCTATCCTTCTCCTGAATGCGCGGCGGAAGAAGATTGGAAGAGAACGAAGAGCGGAGCGCGAGGAAGAGGAGTCGACTGCTGCTCCAACAAGCCTCCAACTACCATCACGTGGCATTTAAACCTACAATACCAACTCCAAGGCGCAAGTGGCCGAACAGAGCACCACTGTTAATGGGCCGTCATTGAAGTTCTCTTCCAAGGGGCCGCCGTTGTCGGTCCACTTTAAACTGTGTTTACTTAGACGGAAACAATGGGATATGCTTATTTTGTTTTAATTGAAAAAGTATTTTATTAAAACAGACCTTCATTTATAATTTTATATTTGAAATATTTGCCTCTGTTTTATTGTAGAAGTAAAATATGAATGGACTATAAATGCAAGGAACAGGGAGGCAACAGCAGCTCCTGTTTGAATACATTGTGACGAAAGATGTCCAATGTCTTCTATTCTATTGACTAACAGAAGATGAATTACGAGAGGTAATAAAAATTTAATTATTAATTAAAATTTAATTTTTAAATTTTATAATGATAATATTTCTCGTGGAGACATGATTCATATGTGAATCTAATTCACATTGAGTTGATGGTTCCATGCACCATCTCTTCCTAATTACGAGGAGACGGGACCGCCACAGGTGTTTGCATTTGGGGCGACGTTGGCACATATTGTTCTGCATAAGTTCGTTGCCGTAGCTACCCAATTAACACGTAGACCTAAGTACTTCTTCCCGCTGAAGCTTTAATTTTGCAAATGTCAATGCTCCCGGAGTACGGTATAATGGTAGGAGGTAGGGTTTCATGTAATGTATGTGAGGATTTGATTTTCCCATATGATATATAATTCATCCGTGGTGGTGATAGAATCATTAATAATGTTAGGTTGTCTATTGATTTCATC
>JBBUKS010026298.1:0-11334 GCA_038050645.1 Hedychium gardnerianum
CCCCAACAATCCCCCCCCCTCAAACGAAGGATCACAGGGCCCCCCTCGTCTGATCCTAGACCCACCAAGACTTCATGCCCCTCGATCCACCCGACCTACTAGGACTATCTTGCCTAGCCACAACTAGGACTTCTCTGTCTGGTGTCTGATCCTCTTAATCCGAATATGGGAGTCCCTACTTCCTTTGTTTGAGGTCAATATTCTACTCACATGGCTCGATTAGACCATAGCTCTTGTGCACAATTGGTGGTTAGACCTTTTGGCAGTCCGGGCTCTGATATCAATTGTTAGGACCGAAGAAATTTAGATATCTCCATAATGGTATGATATTGTCCACTTTAGGCTTAGGCCCTCATGATTTTGCTCTTGGGCTCTACCCAAAATGTCTTATACCAATGGAGTTTTTTTTTCTTATAAGCCCATGATCTTTTCCATGTGTTTTCAATGTGGGACTTTGTTTGCAACCTTGACACAATCGATTGACTCAATCGATTCTAAACCCTTCTGTTCGCAAGAAAACTGTCCAATCGATTGGCTTAGCTCCCAATCGATTCCAAGGTATTCTTCGCTCAAGGAAATATAGCCAATCGATTGGCTTAGGCTAAATTAATTGCCCCCAATCGATTCCCCAAGCTTCTGTTCCCTCGTAAACGTTGTCCAATCGATTGCCTTGGGCCAATCGATTGGACCAATCAATTGTCCAACCTTTTGTTCGCCAGAAAAACTCTACCAAACGATTGAGCTTAGGCTAATCGATCGCCCAACCCTAAAACTTGAATTCCAGGTTTAGGGTTTACCAATCAATTGGTAACCCTAAATTCAACTTTTTCAAGCTTAAATTCGGGTCTTGCCTGGTATCTGGTTAACCTCAACCTACTAGGACTTCCTCTGCCCAAAATCTAGTCATCCGTGACCTATTGAGACTTTCCGTTGCCCAATATCTAGTCAATCTTGACCTATTGAAACTTCCTAGTTGCCTAGCATCTAGTCAACGTTGACCTGCCATGTCTTCATCGTTACCTAACATCTGGTCACTCTTGACCTGCTAGGACTTTCTCACTCATGCCAAGTGTCTGGTCCTCCTTGACTCACTTGGACTTCCCTTTGTCTAACCTCCGATTAGGACTTTCCCTTACCTAACCTCCAGTTAGGGCTAGTCACTCGGTAGACTTCTCACCTGCCTAACCTCTAGTTAGGACTTTTTCTTGCCTAACTTCTAGTTAGGACTTCCGATCACCAAGTGTCTAGTCCTTCCTGGCCTACTTGGACTTTCCTTTGTCAACTTCTTATAGGACTTCTAATCACCAAGTATCTGGTTTTCCTGATCCACTTGGACTTTCCTTTGCCAATTTTTCATTGGACTTCTGACATCGTCAAGTATCTGGTCAACCTTGACTAGGGGTGTCAATTCGGGTAGGTTGGGTCGGGTTGAAGATCGGTTTCAAAAAAAAATCTAACCCAAACCCAACCTGAACTCGAACTCAACCCGAATATCCTAAACCCGAACCCATATAACCCGACCCAACCCGAATAACCCGTCCAACCCGGAAAAAAATTCTTTTTTTTATTATTTCCCTATAATTCTTCACTTTTATCTCAATATTTCATCATTTTATATTAATATTATGCTATTTATGTATATAAAACATCTTAATTTTTAAAATAAAATTTGATTTAACCCAAAAAAAAACCTAAAATCTAAATTCATATCAACCCGAGTCAACCCAGGTCAACTCAAACCCGACCCGACCCAACCTGAATATAAATCAACCCAAAAATCCCCAACCTGAACCCGACTCGAACCCGAAAATTCTCAACCCAAACTTGATTTTCTTTGGGTCGACTCGGGTCGGGTTGACGGGTGGGGTTCATTTTTGACACCCCTAACCTTGACCTACTTGACTTCTTACTAATATATTGATTAAACATCGAAACTAAAACTCGAGTCAACCCGAGCTTGGTCAACCTTGACCCAAGGACGATTGCACCAACAAGTTCTTACTTTTTGATATTTGACAATATGTTTAAGTTAGACTAACTCATTTGCCCAACTTTCTTTTTCTCATGCCAAAATATGAACGAGGGTTCCTAACTTAAACCCAACATTCTCCCCCTTTAGCATACATCAAAAATATCTTCCTAAGATTCACTCCTCTTCTCCTTCAAAATACCACAATAAAGGTTCCCTACCTTTCATTGTTTCCAATGCTCAACCTTGAGCATACATCCATCATTCTTCTACAAATATCCTCCTTTTATATCCAAATTATGCCTTTAAGGTTGAACTCCCCCTCAAAGAATACTTCAACTTCTATCATTGCAGCAATAATGATTTTGGAGTCCCTAAACCTTTAGGAAATCCAAAGGTTTAAGTCTGGAGGGTAAAAATTCAACCTTGAAATTAAACATCCTCCTTAATTTCACATTAATCCCTATTAACCATCCCTTTCTAATTTTCAACACAAAAATTAACCTTGAATGCTCATCTAAGAACTTCAGAGAGTTAGGGATAGTTAAATAAACTAAACACAGCTTAACCGACTGAAATAAACTCATTTTACCTAAAATCTGCAGCTACCAATTGATTGGTAACAATGGCCAATTGATTGGTATTTCTGATTTTTTATAAACGATTTTAGACCCAATTTCAGAGTCACAAGTAATTCTATGATTTTTGAAAAATCATAAAATTTCATGTAGACATTACTTATGTCACATACTATCATGGAAAAATAGTTTTCTACAAAAGTACATGTCATTTTCAAAAATTGATAAAAAAAATTAGAAATCATTGAAAACTTTAATGTTTCACTCTAACTTTATATCTAACTAATCAATGGTGATTCCTATCGACAAATATATTTCACTAAAATTTTCTAAAATATTTTTGAAATTATTTTTAAAACCAATTTTCAACCACGATCTATGGGCTAAATGCACATGACTTGCACATTAGCTTTTCCCATAATTGATCTTCACAAAATCAATGTATTTTAATGAAACTAAAACTCAAATAGATGTACTAAATCAATATTTTGAGTTTTGTTCATCTTCCTAGCATCTCACTTGTATCTAATATGTCTCAATACACATACAAGTCAACTCTAAAATTCTTTTGAGATGTATAAATTGATTTTTCCTAAACTAAGGGATCATGCATCTCTAACTAGATATTTTCACTTTGATAATCATATCTAGGATGTCAACCAATGTCATTGTCCTTAATTACAAGGAATTAAAATTTTATGCATGTAAATGAGTATAAAATACATCAAATGCATACTTTCAAAAGAAAGATTATCATTTTCAAATTGATGTATGTATACCATGACATGTATCAAAATATCATGACAAGATGAATGTATAGTATGATGACATGACATGTGATAGGGCACACATAAGCATGTCAATTATGGTATAAAGAAAATACCTAAATTTTCTATTTGAGTTCAATTAGTCATTATGTCAAAACCTCAATTTGACATAAGCGTTAGAATGTGCCAAAATCTCAACTTGGCACACTCTTAACTTCTATCATATTTGTGTCAATTTGATTAATCTCAATACCTCAAATTTTATTGGCACACTTTACTCTTCTAGAGCAAACATCAACTTCACATTTTCAAGATATCACAATACCTTAAAAATGATCTAAAATATCAACTTCACCATAGTTGGGTTAACTACCCTTCCACTTAGGGTTAGCATATTCTATACCTATCTAGGATATAGAGAACATACTCTTAGAAACCCAAAATCTATTGGTGCTCCTTGACTGTAATAGGTGCACACTAGGGATAACTTCCCTAGATACTTTCTTAATGACTTTCCTAGGCTTCTTAGAAGCTTTAGTCATGCTAGTCTCCTCAAGGTCAACTCTAGGGATAACCTCCCTTGTAACCTTGTTAATGACTCTTCTAGACTTCTTAGAATTAGTTCCATAGCTATATGAAACTTTATGATATGAAGACATATTCTCTTTGGCTTTAGGTTTATATCCCAAACCTTTCTTGCCCTTTAATGATTCTTGCTTGTCTAAGCCTAGGTTTTGGTTCTTGGACTCTTTTACATTATTTGTCATTTTTTTAAGGGTTTTCTCTAATTTATCAAGTCTTAACCTCAAGACTTGATTTTTCATTTCTAAGTCATAATCCTTGACTTTTCATGATTTCTTTGGATTTTCTTCTTCCTAGGCATGTGTCTAACTTGTTTAGAGTTTTTGCCTAGATCATTTTCTACCTTCCTATCCTTAGGTAAGATAGTTCTAGCATGATATGACACATATTTGTCCTTAGAATTGTCATGCTTCCTATTTTCATGATAATAAGTATTAAAATCATAATATTTAGGTTTAACATGCATTTGATCATGATGTGAAGAAATACCATTAACTAATGGTATCTTAATTTTGCTTTTAGAAGTTCCCCCTTGATTTAAACTTCCTCCCTTGTTGAGTCTCCTCTTTGGGCATTGATTTTGATAATATCCTATTTTAAAAGCACAAGAAGCATACAGTGTGCTCTTTGCCCTTTCTTATCAAAGTTCCGGCCTCTTTTGGCTTCTCCTTCACCTTGGGTGTCAATTGAGCCTTTTTCTTCTTCATTTTGGGACATTTGCTCTTATAGTGTCATTTTTCTCTACACTCAAAATATATAATATAATTTTTATCTTTATGAATTGAGCTTGTTATACTTTCATGACTTATGCTCCCTTGACTTGTAAAGGTGGAACATGATTCTTCTTCATTCGTTTCGAATGTCGAAGTTTCCTCCCGTTCCGGTGTCAATGACCTCTCCCCCTCAATCCTTGAGGTGAATGCTTCCTCAATTTCATCCTCGGATGTTGAGCATCTCTCAATCTCTGAATCTTCATGCTCTTGATCGAAAGAATCTCCCTCTTTGAATTTGTCTTCACTTGACATTGAGGAGGGATGTTCATGACGCTTGACCAATTTACTCCATAATTCGTTTGCACTCTTGTAATCCCCTAATTTACACAAAATATCATTAGGAATCAAATTAATCAAAATTTTAGTTACCTTATCATTCATCTCAGATTTTTGGAGTTGCTCCTCGGTCAATTTCTTCTTCTTAAGGAGTTTTCCTTGACCATCAATTGAGGCTTCAAATCCCTCCATTAGAGCAAACCATTGTTTTATATTCATCATGAAGAAATTTTGAACCCTACCCTTTCATTGGTCGAATTCTCCCAATCTGAAAGGCGGAGGTGCTCAGATGTCGTATCCACATCCTTCTCTGAACTTCATTAGACCCCTTCAAAATATGAGACTTTATCTTCTACCTCTAGCTCGTGCTACGACAGAGGTTAATTTGATGAAGAGTGACCTCGCTCTAATACCACTTGTTAGGACACTTGCGAGCTAGAGAGAGTGAATAACTTTGATCGATTCTCATAGTTTCTTTGTACTTGTCGTTGAATGTGCAGTGGAACTTCACTTCAAACTTAGACACCACATTCACTACACCTTGATTTACTTGGTATCTACCTCCTTGAAGTGACTAATCCAAGGGTCCACACCAAAGATCACAGCTCCATTATGAACTCGCTCCTTCTTGAAAACTTTCCGGAGGTGGAGAAGCCTCATACAAACTTGAACGCAATAATACAACAAGAAGAAAGAAAGCAAAATACAATAGAAAGAGAAAATAACTTTACAATGTAGAACCTTATTTGTTTGATCTCTTGTTGCTCGAAAATTCCTTGTTGACTTAGAAAAGCAATAGCACTTCGCTCCAGAATCACCAAGAATCGATGGCTTCGAACTCTTCATGAAACCCCTTTTATAGGGTTGCTTTTAGACTAAAAAATGTCTCCCAATCGATTGGCTTTACTTCTAATTGATTGTCATATCATATCTGACTGTTCAAACCTATAGAATGACTCTTTTTCGCCTGAACAATCAATTGGTGAGCCATACCAATCAATTATCAACGTCCAATTGATTGAGTCAATCAATTCAAAAGCTTTCTATTCGCTCGAGAAAATAGCCTAATCGATTCTGAACATTTCTATTCGCTCAAGAAAACTGCCCAATCGATTGACCCATCAATTGCCTCTAATCAATTCCAAGACATTGTTTGCTCGAGAAAACACAGCCAATGTATTGCTCTAATCGATTGACTTCGGCTAAATCAATTGCCCCAATCGATTCGCCAAGCTTATGTTCCCTTGTGAACGTTGGCCAATCAATTGGCCCGATTGGACCAATCGATTGCCCAACATTTTGTTCGTGATAAAACTTTTTCCAATCGATTGGGCCAATTGGACTAATCCTAAAACTCAGATTCCGGGTTTAGGGTTTACCAATTGAGCTTTTTTAAGCCTAAATTCAGATTTTGCCTGGTATCTGGTTGATCCCAACCTACCAGGACTTTATCTACCTAATATCTAGTCATCTGTGACCTGTTGGGATTTTTTGTTGCCCAATATCTGGTCAACCTTGACTTATTAGGACTTCCTCATTGCCTAGCATCTGGTAAATCTTGACCCGCCAGAACTTCATCGTTGTCTAACATCTGGTCATCCTTGACCTGCTAGGACTTTCTCACTCATGCCAAGTGTTTGGTCCTCCTTGACCCACTTGAACTTCTTTTTTCCTAACATCTAGTTAGGACTTTTCCTTACCTAACCTCCAGTTAGGGCTAGTCACTTGATGGACTTCTCACCTGTCTAACCTCCAGTTAGAACTTTCTCTTGCCTAACCTCTAGTTAGGTCTCTTGTCTAACCTTCAGTTAGGACTTTTAATCACCAAGTGTCTGGTTCTCCCTGACCCACTTGGACTTTCCTTTGCCAACTTCCTATTAGATTTCTCACATCGTCAAGTATCTGATCAACCTTGACCTACTTGACTTCTTACTAATATATTGATCAAACATTAAAACCCAAACTTGAGTCAACCCAAACTTGGTCAACTTGGTCAACCTTAACCCGAGGACGATTGCACTAACAGTCTGGCAAGTGGAAAGTCTAGGCAGGTCAAGGTTAATTGAATGTCTGGCGAATGGCAATTCCAAGCAGGTCAAGGTGATCGGATGTTTGTCAAAGAAACAATCATAAGAGAGTAAATCTTAAGTAGTGAGAAGTTTTAGATGAGTGAACTCCGAGTAAGAGGTAAACTTAGTAGGTTAGGTAGACTTATAGGATTATGCTTGCTTGTTTGTTTGCATATTTGTGTGGTTGTTTTGCAAGAACATGGAGCTGGAAGCAAAATGGAGAGGACAAATGCAATCATACAAAATAGAACTAAGTCTAGAGTGAACTGAACTTGACTCGAGTCGAACCGGACCTGAACCGATCCAATTGACTGGACAAATAGTCCATTTGATCGAATAGTTGGTTCAGTCGAGCGAAAAAATGATATGATCGATCGACTGGGTTTAGTTGATCGGGTGTGGGTCAAAACTCATTTCGGTGATGTGGCTTGGTTCAGTCGACCGAAAAGGTTCCTATCGACTGATAAACCTAATAATGACAAGATCACATGGCTCAGTCTAGATCGCGATGAATTTGATCGTGGGGATCATGTTTGATCAAGTTTGATCAACTGAACGAGATTTATAGGTCGATCGAACAAAATCTATAAAAAAATCTCGAGATTAGAGCTCATTACATTTAACTTAAATCTTAATCTCCCTAAGATATGTGCTTGAAGGTTCTCTCAAAGCTCTATGATAGAGGAAGTGTTAGGAGCAATATCATGATACTCATGACTTCTAGATTGAATCGTCAACTTTGTTTGATTTATTTTTATAAGTACATGCTTATTCTGTAATTCTTTACTTGTGTTTGTAAATTAAATATTATAAAAAGTTTCCTCATTTCCGATTTTTTTTTTTTAAAAAAAAGACTTAGTGAATAGACATCTCTTATATATAGACCTTTAGAGTACTAATCTTTAAAAAAATGGAAAATAAGTAAATCATGTGTATCTTGTCTTGTTCTGTATTACTTATTTATATTCCGCTATAATTATTAACTTTGATAAAAAGAACCAGAAAAAGACGAAAGCAAGATGATCGATATTTCACCTCCTCTCTACGATCCACAACGATCCTACATCTACTGTTTCGACGACCTCTCGAGTTTCTGAACGTGTTCAATGGTTGGCAAGAATAAAAATTTTGGGAGCAAAACTAGGGTAACGGGTGGTGCGCGAGTGAGAGTGCAATAAAGTTACAAAAAAATTAGTACACTTTTCGATATTCTTTATAGTTGGATGTGTGTTTTGGTAAAAGTTCCAAACAAAAGACCATGAAATTATTGGAATTGAGTAGAAGGCCCGTTTAAATTGAGCAGGGTAAAATTTTCAATATCTGTCCGCCATTTACTCATCAAATGCTAGAACATTCTCTAAATTATCCTCAATTACACTCACTATAAAATACTGTAAACTAAAATATTTTCTACTCTATTATATCTATAAGAATAAATCATTTTCTTACCAATTTCATAATGTGAACGAAATATAAAATCTCTTGGGCAAAAATAAAAAGGGTACTCCTCTTTTAATAAATCATGGATATCTTTTTTTACTTTATTATATATTCCATCTCATATAAAATGATTTTTTTTATCTCTCCGATACTATGTATACATCATCTTTTTCTAATATATGCATACATCTGACACACGTACTATCACCTACATAATTATAGTCGCTACGATTTCGTAACTGTTATAATTATAATTATTTTTCATGTTATAGCAGCTACGATTTCGTAGCTGCTATAACTATAATTATTTTTTATATTGTAGCAGCTATGGTTTCATAGCTGCTGCAACTACGACTACAATTATTTTTCATATTGTAGTAATTATGGTTTCATAGCTACTACAACTATAATTATTTTTCATATTTGTCGCAGCTACAATTTCAATGTGAAAAAAAAATACTAAGTTCTTTTGTAACTCTCAAAAAGAATGTTTTTTTTTAATCTAAGACTATTGTGGATCGAGAAACTAATCCGATGTATGTATTTTTGAGTTCGTTTCTAATAAACAAACCAAATATAGTAAAAAAAGGATATTCAAAGTTTCTGAAAATGGCCTAAATGATATTTTTTGGATTTAAAAGTTAGTCAGTTACGGGTTCCACCCGGTAATAAATATAGATTTCTGAATGAGCTTCGATTCAAAAAAAAAAGTCTCGTTTTAATATTCGAGTCAAAAGTTATGATATTCGAAAGTTTATTCTGTCGTTCCCACATCATTAACTAATCACTCTCAGTTATAGCAACTACAGAAATATAGCTACTACAACTATATGGTAGTTCAATTGTAGCAGCTACAATACAATTTTTTTAATTTTTGTCTAAATCTCTTTTGGTCATATATCTCATATTATTATTGTATTTTCTTTCCAAAACAGCAAAAGGTTATGTTTTTTGTTTAAGAAAATAGACTCAATTTTTTTTTTTGCCAAAATGTTTAGTGGTGGATTGATCAATCCAAGCATGCTTCTACTTTGTGGTTCTTTCGAAAAAACTTCTGGCTAAGAAGACATGTTTTACATGAATAATTGGGATGGTTAATTGAAGATATCTCTTTCACTATTTTTTTCTCTCCTGACTCTCAATGCCCGAAAGTTTAAATAGTCAAATATCATGTGTCAGCCTCATCCTTCATCTTGCACATTGACTTTTAAACCCTTTACTTCAATCATTTTAATATTCAATGTAAACATCCTTCTTGACATAGTAACCATTGATGTTATTGATGTTAAAAGTACTAGATAATTAAACTTAATTTTGATATTGACAAAAATTCAAAATTAAATTTATTATTATTCTAATAAATTTGACTGTAAAAAAGTTCTAATTGAGATTAAACAAAGAAGTCCTGATTAATTGGACTGGATAGAAGTCCTAGATGATTGGACTAAACAACAAAGTCCTAATTGAGTAGATTGGGTAAAGAAGACCTAGTCGTATAGACTAGGCAACAAAGTCTTGGTCAAGGTGATTGGATAGAAGATTTAACAGATCGAGGACACCGGATAGAAGTCCTAAGAGTTGAGGACACTAGGCGGAAAACCCTGAGGGTCGAGGACACCAAGCAGAAGTCTAGACGAGTCGAGGATCAAACATTTAATAGAAAGTCCCGAAGATTAAAATCAAATACTGAGCAAAATTCCAAATATATTTGGAGGTCCATATGTTTTGCAACAAGTACATTCTCCTAAGAGAAGTAGGTAAGGACTCATTCCCTGTTGAGGGAACAGTAGACGTCGGTTCAACCTAAGATTTCACTGGAAATTCAAAAGTCAGAATCGGACAGTCTCGAGACTGTCAATAATATTTACTATGTTTTGTATATTATTTGTGCTGACTTTGTGATACAGAAAAGATAAGCTTGGAAAAGTTGAACCAGGCGTCTAGAAGGATTCAGGCACCTTAAGTCGAACTAGGTGCCTCACTAACCTTAGAGTAAGGCAAGATGAGGTAGCAGCCTCTAGTTGGTTAGCACACATTAGCAACCAGGTGCCTCAAAGGTATTGAGGCGCCTAAAAGAGGATAAGATGAGGCTAACTTGGATCCGATCAAATCAACTCCGGATAGAGGCGCCTCAATAGGAATAGAGGCGCCTGGATTAGTCAATAAAAGAGAATTCAACCAGCAACTCAAGATACCAATTCTCTAAGACTTTCGTACTCAAGCACTGCTCCGAAAACTACTCTACGACGTCATAACGCTGCCCTGGCAATCAAAGCTCAAGCTACTACTCTTAGTTGTCAGTATTATCTTTGTTATTACTTATTACATTTCAAGTTCCACATCTTTTTTTAATTATCATGTTAATAGTGAATTGCATAACGAAAGCACTCATATGGATGCGGACCTTGAATTAGCTGTCGTCGGACGGTGAACCAAGTAAAAAACAAACGTGTCAGATTTATTTTTTCTTGTTCTATTTCTCTTATTCCGCTGCGTATACTCGAGTTTTACGAAAACATGAAAAAACCACGAGCGTTATTCCCCCCTCTGGTGCTTACTTCGATCCTACAATTGGTATCAGAGCGGGATCGCTCTAAATTGGTACAACTATCATTCGAGGAAAAATTATTTCGATTTTTTATTTTCATTTTTTTTTATTTTTCATTTTTCGTCCTTAGTCAAAATTGGTATAATCACCTATTCTGACAAATCTTTCATTATTTTTTTTATTTTTTTAAATTTCTTGAAGTTGGTGCAACACCACTCGAGCGATATTTTTTCGAGTACGTTATTCTATTCCCATACTACTAATCCAAGATCAAGTCTTGGTACATTTTTTGTGTTTTTGTCGTGCAAGATATTTTAATGGCCCATCAAGAA